>BGZK01001023.1:0-226404 GCA_005406025.1 Eumeta japonica
GTTCGGGCATTCTGTGAGGCCAAACGTTGAGAACGATCAGCACTCGATTCCCGTTGCGGTTCGCCAAAGTTCGGAAATTTTGTGACGCTAAACGCTGCGAACGTTCAACGCTTGATTCCCTTGCACGGTTTTGTTCAGTAATTGCTCGTTGTGTAGCCAACCTGTGCATATTTTTCATCCTCAGTTTCATTGCTGCGCAAAACTCGCAGCCGCTTTGCAGTAGCAGTCTGCCGAGAAAGCTGAGTTTTTCTCGGCATTATAGTGATGAAGAAAGAACGTAGAAAATGAAAAACTAACCAGTAACTCGTAAAAAAAAAGAAACGTAAGATTAATAATTAGGAACCTAATTTTATTTTTAACGATTATGTCAAAGAAAATCCGTAAAATGAAAAATAAGTTAACAAACTTTATACTTAAACTTAACCTAATCTAATGAGAGAATAAATAGGTAGACCACCTATTTACAGGTTTTACCTAAAAGGAAAAAAAATAGAAATACGTTAAACTAAACCCTAATCTAATAAGAATAATTAAGTAGGCGATACCTATTTAGGTACCTACAGGTATTATGTACCACAAAAAATATTAGAAACTGAATACTATTTTTAAACAAACGATACTATACTTTTAAAAACACATACTTATTAATTAATAATCTACATGAAAACAAAAAGTGTTATTATTGTGTCACTAAATACTATCCTAAAACAAATAAAGTACCTACTATATAGAAAACAACCTCAAAATGAAACTGTGTTTAAAAAGTATTACGATGATAATTATATCGCATAAACAAATTAGCGCTGTATTCAACACTGTTCAGTAGGAGCCGACATGCGAGTGAGCGGCATGGTATCTCGTAGAGCTGCACCCTCCCGGCTTGCCCGGCACCGCCTCTCCCGCCGCGCTGGCCAGCGCAGTGAGCGCAGAGAGCGAGTTGGTTTTGTTTCGGAGTTATTTATCATTGTAATCTTTAAAGTTTTGTTGAAATTAAGCTATGTCAAAGACAATTTTATTCACAATGAAGTACTTTAACCAACAACATATTTATATTTATATTTGAATAAAGATTAATATTATTATGTTGATACAACTTAAACAAATTATTTCGACCAAATTTGGTACCATAAAAACGGTCATTGTGACTAAACCTAAAAGATAGACATATGCCGTCGCGGACTTTTTTTAGATCATGTATAGAGGAATATTCTTTCATAACATATTTTTGTGTATCTTGAACCTTTTAGCGCACGCAAAGAAAGCCTTCAAAATGAATAATTTTCCCTGTTTTAACACATTTACCGCTCTGTCTGATTTTGCTCCTATTGGTCATAGAAGTGAATGTTATTTAGCCTATAGCCTTCCTCGATAAATGGACTTTTAACTGAATAATTATTCAAATCGCACCAGTAGTTTCGGAGATTAGCGCGTTCAAACAAACAAACAAACAAACTCTTCAGCTTTATTATATTAGTATAGATTATATATTAACATCATTTCCCGATTTTATATTTATTTTTAATTATATACTAGAGTAGAAGTAGAATTTAATTTTATTTTACCATGCGCAGATGACATTAAATAGACGCTGTAATTAATTACAACAATAGTCTGTAAAAAAAATCGATTTTTACTAGGCCAGCTAGTGTTTCAACAGCTGCATCGAAAGCTATATCTAAGCTAAACTTTTTCATGGATCACCTTTACCTTCGTCGTTTTCTCCTACGTGCCTAGCACGACTCCCAACGGTCTCTACGGGATTATTACCAAACGTTACGTCGGTACGAGAAGGACGGGCTTATAGGGACGCATTCGTCTGTGGCGTTGTGCTAGGCCCGCCGGGCTGTCCGACTGTCGTGACTCATGCGCGTGCGTCGTCCGTCCGCAGGGCTCAGCCGACTCCAACTACTCGCAGCCGTCGTCGGAGCCGTCGCTGGACGAGGACAAGGAGGCGCTGCGCCGCGAGAAGGAAGCGCAGGCGATCAGCCAGCTCGATAAGGCACGGGTCTGTCCAACTCTCACTGTTTAAACTGTACAGCTATAACTAAACGGCAGGCAATGAAGGGGAAATATAATCGGCTTCAATCTCAATTAATTATTCTAGTACGTTATTCTTTTTTTATTTTTATATTTGAGTTAATAGCATCTAGATATTTATACATAAAAATCTACGTCATAGAAAAGAAAAAATGTTTTAATTTCCAAGCACCTAACATAAAATGCATTAACGTAATATTTATATATATTTTTGATGTGTACCATAATAAGATTTAATAGAAATCTGCTTCGAATTATATAAGATCATAACTCCATCGTTAAGTGCTGGTATAATAAATACAATCAACACTTAAGATGAGACTTATATAGATTTTAAAAAGACCGTATCATAAATAATTGTAAAACACTTGTGCTTTTATTCTAAAAAAATATTGGTTAAATAGTTAGGAATAGACGGTGCCTATTTATTTTTTTTGTAAAGATAATCTACTGTTTTAGGGTTCATCGGATGTACCAAATAAAAAAACAGATCCCTTGTCAAATCACTCTTGAGCCACCGCCGCTAATTTATATTGAGTTGGGAAACCTAATCATGAACATATAGCGTAAATAAACAAATTGTCATTTTAGAGGTTAATTTTGAAGGCCAATTATAAAAATTGAAAACAACATTGGTTAAGTGCAATGTGTAACGTTTCAAATTGACGGATTCGTTATGCTACATAGTTTAAAAGACAATAAAATAAATTTACACAAGAATCAAGCATTTACTTTTTTATCTCCAAAACAAAAACAAAAATTATATAACTCGTTGCGTTCAAAATGTTGCTTCATTCTACCTTTTAAAATATATAGTACAATTTCATTCAGTAACAAATTATATATTAGTTATACATACACAAGATTATAATGATTAATTAAGAATAGTTTTAGATTTCGATGTCAGATTCGTAGTTTGTATATGGAAAGAAATCACAATGACGACCATCGACACCGAGAGGGGGTGGCGGGTGCAAGAGGGTGTACTTGCACGCCCCTGATTTTGTCCAAATGGGAATAAAATATACAAATAAAAAGTCTATTATTAATATGCACCCGCTTCTGCAAAATAATTGTGCAGGCGTGGTGCACGATGATGACACAGAACACTATACGCAACGGACCGACACACGCTTGACCGTCTTCGAATCACGCAGAGTTGCTGCCATCTGGGGAACGATTTAGGAAGTTTACGATCCCTTCGAAATCCATTAAATTTATGTATATTTCGATGAATTACCGTCCGCTTTATGCGAAACGTACGACTCAGCGTGTACG
Organism: Eumeta japonica; assembly: GCA_005406025.1. NCBI lineage: Eukaryota > Metazoa > Arthropoda > Insecta > Lepidoptera > Psychidae > Eumeta > Eumeta japonica. Next base: position 3,316 of record BGZK01001023.1, read on the forward strand.
GCGTGACGTTTACAGTCGAAGCCGGTGGCGTTCGCCGTGCGCACGAACGTGTCGTACGATGGCGCGCTGGACGACGACTCGCCGGTGCACGGCAGCGCCGTCTCGTTCGAGGTGCGCGACTTCCTGCACATCAAGGTAAATATCGCTTTTCTCGCGAATGGAGAATTAAAAATAAATCTAGCCCTGTAAAATTATCACTGTATAGATATAGAATTTCGGCATGGAGATATTTTATGAATCGTTTGTGGTATACGAAAAGTAATGCTGTAATGAAATGTATAAATATAAAAAGCTCTTATTTATTATATCATCGCAATTTCTATGTTTGATTTAGTTTTATTTATCTAAAAGGAACAATTTCTTATATAGTATTTTTTGAAACCTCGTACATAATCAGAAAATAGATTATACATTACTTCAAAATCAAAGTTATTAATCGACGAAATCTTTCGTCTTGAACAAAAGCTTTTGACAGCAACGCCAGTCAACGATTTGAATTGTTATGCTATTAAAATTTTATGTACACAGAAAGTTTCAAAACAATATTATTAATAGAATATAATTAATAGAATAGAATGCTTACTCATTCCCGTACCAATATCAGATATGCAAATTGAACTTAATGCTAAAAAATTAATTTAAAAAAACAAGCTTTATATTACTAAAAAGTTAAAAATAAATTTATCTTCATTATATAAAATAGAAGATTAATGTCAATGTCGAAGCCTTGTTTTTATGTTATTGTTTTTTAACATATACTTATTATTTACTTTTTAGTATTGTATGATAGTGAAATAATTAGTTTAGTAATGTTTTTTTTTGTGTTCATGTTGTTCCTACAAGTGTAGAACTAAAACCGCCCATTTCCCAGGGGTCCGTTGTAGAGGGGTAAAGGCTTTATACAACAAGGTGCGCCCCGATGTTCTGAGGTATGGCAGCGGTATGAGATTAGCGAGATATTTTTATCTCCTCATACCATACAGCCTTCGGTACATGCTCATCGCGGTAAGGTCCTTCAGGAGCATCGCCTGGGAGCAAGACGATCGACCAGACTGGAGAAGTCCCTTCGCTTGGTCTGTCGCTGACTCACGAAAACACTAGTCCCCGTGTACCCATTACTCGACGACACTGGAATGCACCATTATATTGCGAGGGATCGGACAGATCCTTGCGGAGCACCTGGAGGAGCAATTTACTTCACATCCCACCTCCGACTCACCTGACGTCACCATACACCACGCATAAATAGAGCGTCGAGTATTAGAGTTCTTATCTACCCCGACACCTCCGCTGTTGGAAGATCATTTTGTATCCCCAGCGGGAACAGACAAGGCAATCTGCCCAAACGCAAAGCCCACGATCCTACAGGATACTGACTGCATCCATTAAGCTGCTGTTAAGAAGAGCCATGGTTGCGATGACTAGGTTCTTCAGTGGAATACTCTGAACCGGGCATTTTCTAACATCCTGGAAGACAGGTCATGTTATTGCCATCTCGAAGTCAGAAAAGAATCCCCGGTATGCGTCAAGCCAACGGCCGATTACGCTACTATCCCACGTCATCAAACTGTTCAAGCAAATAATGTTAAGACACCTGCATCGTCATCTGACACCAAGACAGGAGCAGTTCAGGTTTCGAAGCGGACACTCCACCACGCTCAAGCTGGCGCTAGTTCTTCACCACATGGCTTTCGAACACAACTGGGGCCGCCATACCATCGGATCCTCGATATCGAAAAGGCTTTTGACTGAGTGCGGCACCCGGAACTATTATTCATGCTTATAGAGAACATCAACATCCCGCCTGCGCTTGTGCGGACAGTGGCGTCATTCATTGTGGGTCGCAGTTTCATCGTTATGGTCGAGGATGCGATCTTGGACCCGCTCCCGATCTGCGCTGGAGTACCACAAGACAACTACCTCTCACGGTACCTGTACGCGTCGTTCACAGACGACATCCCCACCCTTGCAGATCAACTACAGCACCGAGAGAATGACGTCGCGCTTGTGTTGTAAGCAAATGACAACGCATGTCTATGACCGTCTTGTCATGTTAACCGTCGTATTGACGTAGCTGCAGAGAGTCCTCGACCTACTTCCAACTGGACACATGACGAATTACCGTCAACGTAACAGGAGATGGAATGGTAGACTAGAGTGCGATACCTGGGCGTGCAAATTGATCTGCGCAAGGCCGCTCAGGTGGAGCGAGTGATTCACCAGAACTGGGTATACGCGGGGTATTCTGCGTCCATTATTTCGATCACACCTGTCACTCTGAGCCAAACTCACCTTGTACAAAGGTGCCGGTGCCGCGTATGTCAAGTAAGAACGGATGTACCGTTCTTGATTGACATACACAGCACCGGCATGATACGCACTATCCTCCACATCCCAGAATAAGAAGATCCCCCCAATAGAACATCGCTCTACGGATGATTGTGGAGGCGGAACAGTAGGTCTTGAATGATGTAAACTCTCGCGACCTCTGCATCGAATCTATGTAGGAATGTTTTATCTCGCCAATCAGGGCTGAGTTACTTATAGGGATGAGTTCCTCCTGAACATCGCACTGTCGCTCGAGAGGTCGTTGAAGAACTCCTCAAGACGCTGTCCCCCAATGCGGGTAGAGCTAACACACTCGTCAGGCCCGACGAGTTTTAACATCAAAGCTGGATCATTACCAGCCCACCACTCCCATTGACACGTCGGAGTCATATGACCGGTGTTCTATGATGAGAAGATTACCGGGCGTGAAGAAATAAAATACGTCCTCCGACCGGAACTTGCAAGGTAACTAAACCTTGACGTTGGATCATCCACTTAAATTAAAATCTACAATCAAATCCCAAACAGACAAAATGAACTCAAATTCGATTCTTAGAATAACAGCTCTTATACCTTCTAACTTAGAATTATAAAATAAGTTTTTACCCGTAAATTCGCTCGCTTATTTTTAGCGGACGTCAACCCCGGGTGCAGCAACCGTTTCATGATTAGAATGAGCTATCATAAAATTTCGTGTCTGCGCTGTTTCACAGTTGAGGAGTCAACCCTGGATGTCGATTTTGGGTTCTACATCGAGAGTTGAGTTATATCCATATAGTGAAGGTATTTAGAATGGACTATCACGATTAAACGCATGTACACAATTTCGTGTTTTTGCTGTTCGTCGTTAAGAAGCGGAGGTAATTACGCCATTACTCTAAAAACTTGCCCTAAAGGATAATATTAAACTGGACTTGAAGACATAAATACATATTTTTCTAACATTTCCGTCCCTTTCTTAATTTTTTTACAATAAACAAAATCCTGTTTAAAAATGAGATTGTCCTTTCGAGAAGGACTTATTCTGAACTGACTAACTGAGAAAATCGGGATAGGGTAGTATTGTTACACAACTGTAATATTTTTTGCGTTAAAACGTTTTTCGTGGATAGTTGTGCACGTATTAAAGAAGAAAAGAATTACTTCCATGATTAGATTTACTTATATTTACATAATTTGTCTTCTTTGTCAGGTTTTATTGTCAAAATCGATGTTAGCCGCCCTAGCCTCCGCACTAGTCCACGCGATCGGAGGTCCTACAAAAGCGCCGACCGCTTATGCTCTCCCTCCCTCTAGCCCTCGGGCACACAGGGACTGAGTCCTCGGGCACATAAGTCGAAGCCCTTAGGCACATAGGACTTTGGCCTTCGGGTACACAGAGTTTGGGACCCCCGTAAAATCAAATAATACTTGAATGAAAATAGAATGTAATTTTACGTGGACGTTAAACGACGATGGCAGAATTCGGGGCACCCATCGGGTCGAGGGCTCCGGGCATGTGTCCCGAGTGCCCTTATGGAAAAAAACGGAACTTCATGTGATGCTTATTTCATTCAGTAGGAATCGACCTAGGCAATTGAGCCCTTTTTCGTGATCTCTAGTGCTGTACACTCTTGTGATTGTATGAGATTGTCTGAAACAAGCAATTTTATACCTTTTGAAAACATGACGGCATAAATTTTCCCTTGTTGATTTTTGTCGCGCACAGTGAATTTTGAGATACTTTTCTAACCCTTTCTTAACTAATAACGTAAATACGCATTTACGTTAATTCATTAATAGAAAAGGTTCATTGCTCTATTCGTAAAATATACGTATAAATTTACGCCATAATCTCTTAGGTCACGAGAGATACATAAATATTAATGGGTGTCAGCGTTAATTACTGACTCTAGCGGGACCTTAGTACGCGAGCTTTTAAACGTTGTTATATTCTTGAATCCATAAAAAGGTACTAAATACTACTATATATTTTTATTATCAAGAGTAAAATTACATGAAATAAAGCAACATTTACGTATAGTATCTTATTTCTTGACCGTTGTATACGATCAACTTGACAATTGTCGTTATATGGGGAACTAGAGGTACTAAAATCGTCATGTCAATTTCCAGGAGAAGTACGACAACAACTGGTGGATCGGGCGTCTCGTGAAGGAGGGCTGCGACGTGGGCTTCATCCCGTCGCCGGTGAAGCTCGAAACCGTGCGCGCGGGGCTCGCGGCGCGCGGCCGCTACCCGCCGCGGCCCGCCAGCTCCGCCAACCTCGCCGCCGCCGCCGCCGACGCCAGCCGAGGTAGCACACCCCCCACGCCCGGTACGTCACGACGCCGCCGCCGCGCGCCCGCGCCGGCCCCGCTCACGCGCCAGCCGCACGCCGGGTCTCGTCGGCCGACGAACGATAGGAGTCGAACGCTCTCAATGCTCAAAACGATAACATTCCATCAAAACATATATTTGGTACTTAAAAACATACGTTTTATTTATTTCAAGTTAGTTATTCTCAATAACACTTTTCTTTCATGTATAACATTATGCATTAGGTACAATCTTATGACCATCAATTACAGATGTACACTACTAATACAAATTTATTTCAACGCTTATACATTTCTTTTAAGTTAGGTGCAATATAGATAGATTGCGCGCCTTTTTGCAAATAGATTTTTTTTTAAACCTATTATACTTAAATAGTATTATTATAAATAAATGGAAATTAAAAAACTCAGAAACATATTCTGTATATTTATATGTGGATTTATACATAAAAAATATGAAAAAATAAGGAAGATAACGCTTGATAAATACTTTCAACTAAAATAATTTTGAACGTGATCGGATATACTGTTTTTGAGTTATTGCCGATAAACTGCGCTTCTCAACAAAAGGACGTAAGTGCTATGAGTCTACGCCCTTTTGCTGATGCACTTTAGTTTACACTAGTTTAACATTAATAATCAATAGTCGGCATGTCTACTTAGTCTGTTTTTCTAGTTAAAAGCGACTAAAGTGCGTATAAGTATTATGAGCGGAAAACATGGAAAATGTGTAACAACCTACTTTTTTTAATCTGTGGTGCATTTCTTTGCAATAATGGTTTTAAAACCGTAAGATAAGCATCGCTCGACGTGCTGTTGGCCAGTTTTTAACTGTCTAATTATTCATGAAATTTATTTATGACGTCACCGTAGTACATACAATCTTATGTGATTCTCTTTTCATGGTATTCAACTATACTATATACGTGCGTTACATTATTAAAGACGTGAATTAAAAACTGTTCAGTTGACAAAGTCACACAGCGCTTGGCCTAAATATGCCGTAGAAGTATCCTTTTATGTGCTTCATAATGACGTTTGTTCACGCAAGAAGTACTTCCTGTAGAAAAAAATTGTTACCAACACCATTTTCATAAAGAGTATATGAAACTTGTGAGAAAATTTAGATTATTATAAAATTTAGATTAGTATAAAGTGATATTAAATAATAAGTAGGCAATAATTTTAGAAATATCTCATAATCCAATCAAAAACTTTATTATAACATAAATAAAATAAATACCTGCTTTGTTGAATATTAAAAAAAAAATTAGTACTTCATAAAAATACAAATGCAATGCTTTATTCCATTACGTTTGTACGTTAGTATTTACATCACGAATTCTGAAATAAAAGTACACTTCAACCATTATTCAACCATCACTGTCATTAGATGAACGAAAGTCGACTGACAATATATATCTATAAAACGAACGTGCGTGTTGTCAGTAAGAGTCGCCCAAGAGAATCGAATCAAACCCATGACATATTAATGCACATTCGATTTGGTAATTATGTAATAATAATGATAATATGCCATGGATTTACCTTCTTTAACGAAAGGAAAAATTTTGAGCCCACAAACCGACGATCTAGCACGAAACGATTGATGCATATCAGCGAAGCAAGAGAATTATGCTAAGATCGTAACCATATGTAAATCTGTGGTCTCTGCCTACCCTCCTATAAAATAGACGTGTGTTTATAAAGTAACATTTTACAATAATCATCATCATCACAAATTTTTGCAGTGATTTCGTTATGGGCATTGAGTTGTTTAGTTCATAAAATTTATTGCCATGGCATAAGGGAGTTACTGGGAAATTAGCGACTGCTCTATTAGGACGTCATTTTTTACCTAATGAAGAAATACTCGGCGTACGACTGGTTTTAAACATACAATGCAGTTGTTGTTTGATGTTCACCTTATGGTTTTCACTTCGCTCTTTCTTATATATGATACTATCTCTCAATGATATATGTTACTATCAACATATATTTGTTTTCTATAGCGTGTACAATTCTACTAAGTTATAGAAAGAATCAGCGAAGTGAGAAGTGTTTGTAGTAAATGTTTAGGTGTTATGAATTGATGTTTTTAATAGCTCCAGACTGTTGTAGATCTTGCAGTTAAATATTTTTGGTAACAAGGGACTTAATATGTATATGTAGCCGTTTTGTTTTTTTATTTGACCCGTAAGTTTCTCTTGCCATAGAGGAAAGTCAACGTTAAATGAGATGCGGTACTATTTGGGAACGATGGGTTTTATTTTACAAATGTAGATTTGAAACCAATATTTTATATATATTCAATTGAATTAGGGTAGCATACACCTTCTTAAAAATTGAGAATTCTATATTGTCTATTGTATCCTCTTTACTATGCAAATAACATTGAAAGTATGTATTACATTAATAGATGACTGCTTTGTATTTCCATCTCATTTCATGTCCATCGATCGTGAAACCCAAAGGAAACTTCTGGTGTAGGAATGCATTCATCTTTATCATGTTTTCAGATTTATCTCAACTTGAGGTAAGCACATTGTCACCTTCAAGCATCAAAAAGACCAGGAGTTTGCTTCGGCTTCCACAAAAACTTTCCTTAATATCTTAAAAGAAATATGGTTTTCTATAGGAATTGTATTATATTTTTGAAAATGGTTTTTAAATACCTTTCAATACTAGTTTTCTACGAATTATAATTTTTATTATAGAAAACCACAGTAAAAAATACATTTTATTTTTTTTTCTGGAATGGTCTCACTATTAATTCTTGTGTAGTCTTCTTTTTTTTTATTAATCCTGTAAACATTTTCATGCTCATTTCATGACACCTCTATAGATATGTTGTAGTTAAGTAAATGTTGTGTATTTTATCGGCTATATCGGCATTAATAGTTTCACTTTTGGCGAACGATTAATGCTTGTGAAGCTGAATGATGGGCCCGTTGCTGTTTGCCTCTTGTGTGCTCTCTTTATATTATATGTAGATTATTCTAACAATAATTTAAACTTTATCTTAACATCCGCCTAAAACTTGAACTTCTTTTTTGGAAATATTCAATATAATCCTTAAAATTCCCATTAATTGAGTTTTCAAAAATATTTGGAGAATGAAAAGAATTTTTTTTTGGATTGATAGATGAAAAAAAAAGTATTTTCTTCTTACGAACAAACGGATAGGTACAAGAAAGGTGTCAATAACGAATCGCATAATTTTAGGAGAAGATTCTGATTCAGCCGGTCGAGGTCGCGGGGCCGGATCTCTCCCCACCAGCAAGGAGAAGAGGAAGCCGTTCTTCAAGAAACAAGAAGCCTGCACCCCGTACGATGTGGTGCCGTCGATGCGACCTGTGGTCCTCGTCGGACCTTCCCTCAAAGGCTACGAGGTGACGGACATGATGCAGAAGGCGCTCTTCGATTTCTTGAAAAGGAAATTCGAAGGAAGGTTAGCCTTAAACCGTTTATATTAAAAGAACATTTTTTGAATTTTTTCTTGCAATCAGAATGAGTTTCGGTTTTGTAATTTCACGCCCTACAATACTGCAACTACCTGTTGAAGTTTACATCAGACTGATTGTTAAACTTGTTTATTCTCGGAACGCAAAAATTCGCACCAGCTAAGCATCATGTAGCCGATCAGTAGTTTCGAAACATTTTCATAAGGGAGCTGCCAAAATTTTGCTAAGGAGCTCTAATTATGAACATTTTCAGGATAATAATAACACGGGTGATGGCCGATATATCATTGGCGAAGCGCTCTCTCCTGAACAACCCTTCGAAACGAGCCATTATGGAGCGTTCAAATTCACGCTCGACGTGTCTCGCTGAAGTACAGGTATAAACAAATCATCTGATTATAATTTTCGTTTCGCAGGATCATCATAACCAGAGTATCGGCGGACATATCCTTAGCAAAAAGGTCCTTATTCAATAATCCTTCAAAGAAACCGCTCATGGATAGATCTAGTTCGAGGAATAGTGGTTTAGCGGAAGTCCAGGTCTGACAGTTGTACTCTGCTTGTGGCAGCTATAACAATCGTTATCTGTCGATACTTACAATTCCTAACCAAATTATTTCGTCTGCTTTATTTAACTTTTGCTAAAAAAATGTGCTTGTATGTAATAACAATTTAATTGGTTATAGCTAAGCATATTAGCTACTAATATATTATATAATTAATTGTGCTGGCTTTAACATTCATAAAATCAAAATAACCAAATATTTTATAAACATTTATCTGTAGAGTTCAAATGATTAACAAGCCGTGTTATGTTTGCTGAGACTAATAAAAATTGTGTAATAGTAACGTAAAGTGTTCACTTTCATTTTGGAATGCAAACATTGTACAGGCCGAGATCGAGCGAATATTCGAACTGGCTCGCACCCTCCAGCTGGTCGTTTTGGACTGCGACACTATCAACCACCCGTCACAGTTGGCAAAAACCTCGCTGGCGCCCACAATCGTCTACCTCAAGATATCGAGCCCTAAGGTGCTGCAGCGGCTGATCAAGTCGAGAGGCAAGGGGCAGAGTAAAAACCTCTCGGTGCAGATGGTCGCCGCCGAGAAGTTGGCGCAATGCCCTCCAGAGATGTTCGACGTGATACTCGACGAGAATCAGTTAGAAGACGCTTGCGAACATATAGCTGAATATTTAGAGGTACTCCTTCTAATTTCTAGATATTCAAAAATTAATTTTACGAAAGTGTAGCCGAGGATCTTCAAACTCCAGGGTTGGGGGTTTCGAAGATGAAGAAGAAAAGGTGAAGCGTGATCATTAGACGACTAGTTGTCAGAAAAGATTTATAGGAGACTGCAAAGACATGTGGCATTTCTAACGTGAATTAGGCCAACGTACAGCGGAGTGATCACGTGGATACAATGTGATAACGCCACACATAGCTTTCTCGTACATGCTATATAATGTCTCACTCCTTTCATCGAACTTTCGTTTGTATACCTATGTCAAACTGAAAGATTGTTTAAATTTATCTTTAAATAATAATTCACTAGTTTACTTTGCGAGTAATATATATAGGATTATGAATATTTGTGGAAAGATGCATGATTAGTTCCATACTGTATATAATATAAACATGTAAACGTACGAAGTACAAACCCTAGCGCTTAGTAACGCGACGCGCCCGCTTAAACCGGCCCACCCCGTCATCCGAGACTCACACCCAGCGGGCCTCGGCATTCACGCCCTAATTCAGAGATGACGGTTTAACTTTAATACCGATTTTAATCCGAAGACTAATAATAGACTAACGAAAACTCTATCCAGAAATGTGTGCTAACGTTAATAAAATAATGGTCGCTAGTCCCATCCAAGTGATGGGACTAGCGACCATTATTTTATTAAACCACCTCGAACCTGGTTTAATTGAATTAGTACGGGATTTGTGTGACAAGTTAAAATAATTGTATACACGAAATCGTTTTAAATTTGTAATTATGGAAATAAATGAGTGTGATGATATTAATGATATTATAGAATATAAAAATTATGAACTACCAATTGAACAACCGAGGATTCATCGCAAAAGGATTGATCCATTCGAAATTTTTACTTTGTACTTGAAACTTTGTTTTGTGATTATTGATGTCTGTTTGTTTGTCTTCAGTAACCTTAATTTTGGACTTAAATTAAGTTAACTAGAAAAACATTATCTTGTTCACTCCAGTTCTCGTCCTTTTTCTTTTTGTCGCATTAGATTTGCCGTTAATTAACGCTATTCCAAATTACACAAGATAAAATAAATCAATAATTAAAGTCGAATTTAAAACCTCGTATGCCAATAATGCCACATTAGATCGACAGCTATCAAAATAATCCCTTGTTAAAGTGACTAATTTCAATAGGCAGTCGATTTTTGTTATTCGTATAATATAGCATGTATTTGTAAATAGTTAGCATTATTATGTGTTGCCATTTAAAATATCTAATACCGGTGCTTATAAATACCGTGCTTAAGGACGACTCTGAATTGGATTGACGTAAGTTAGTTAATCCGGCCTTAGTACTGGTTTTAGGACAACGTTTCTGAATTGGACAGTCAGTGTCTAACAAGTCTGCTGCGGTTAACGGCTGGACACGCGCCTTTTTGAGGTTTAGGTATTTTATAATAGAGAATTACGTTTACGATAATGACAGTTTTGAAACTAAAATTGTGTGTAATTAATATTGAAGTGTTTAATACCAATACCTTTCACTACTATCGAATATGCAAACATGATTTATTGTTGGGGAGATCGCAGACAACATTGCTGCGGCTCTAAGACTTTATAGTGAAACTTACCCTGGCAAACAACAACCTGCGAGTCCATAAGTAACATTGCGCGCTTTTATTCGTTTACGCGATAATTTGCCTTAGTTTGCCTTATTTGTTTAGAAGTGAGTGGAACACATGTAGAAAATCAGAGACTAATTTAATAATACTATCAGCCTGAGTATACCTGACAGCATCAAGTGTCATTTGTAGGTAAGTGACGAAATAAATTCTTTTTATACATTGCGGAGGCCGAGCGCAGGGCAGAATTAGAATTTATCACGTGGCACCGCCACCCGACAGCCGCGCGTGGTCGATTATTTAATAGGGTTGTGTCAAAATTTTTTGTGTTTTTTCAATTACTTATTTTCGTTATAGTTACTTTTACAAAGTTGTTCGAAAAAAGGAAGAGAGAAATGAATATTTTCGAAAATATACAAGATCGATTCCATCATGTATAATTGTATATTCAACACTGATTCTCATATTCAACACTTGCCCTCTAATATGCTTCCGTAATCTTTGTGTTTTCAATTGAGGATTCCACGCTGCGTCAGCACGCCTTGGGGTCCGTTGACGGCCGTTGTCAGCGATGAAGTGACAACCTCCTCTACGACAGCTCACCATCGTATCGTTGTACTTTTTAAAAACAATTCAAAGCGAAAATAAAAGACAAACAAATATAATGCCCAATATTTAATTTTGGGCAAATTACGTAAGATTCAGGGCGTGTGCTTTTTTTTTTTTTATCGTGACCTCTGATATATCATTGAACTACGCCTTGGAGCTGAAATTCTAATTGTTTTATAACTTCGAATAAAACAAATAAATGCACAATAATAATATCATGGGCGCTACTCGACAATAAATATAGAGGGGAAAAAAGATATAAATAATTATCAAATAAAGTTTTACAGCATTAGATACTTTAGATCGAGTTTGATAGTGCTCAATATTCAGACTTATTAATATTTACAATCAAATATCTAATCGCTCTCATCATTGTGAACAAGTTCGTTATATGGAGAGCTGGATATCGAAGACTCTTGTACAAAGAGAAGAATAATAAAGAACCAGACTATAAATTGGTGTATATCACTGTATATTTTTCATGGATTTCTATATTATGTGATGTAATCTCAACAGCGTATAGTATAGGCAGATGCCTTTTGTCAAAATATTCCAACCAAAACTGATTTAGAAGCAAGGTGATGCGTCTATTTTACCGACATCTGTGCATCCAAACATCGGTTCCAGTCTTGGGTGACAGAAATAGATCCTAGCATCAGCATAGACACGTCTCCTTAGTTATGATAGTAACAACACGTTTGAAAAAAGCATTTATCTGAGAAGGATCTTGCGTGTCACTCGTTCTTATGAAGATCACTCATAGAAATCAATATATCGAGAACAGGCATCGATCCACCAGTTGTCAAATGTCCTGGTGCGAAATTCGGTTTACAACAATGGTTTACCAAACATTTTTCTAATCAAAATAAAGAATACTCACAAATTTTACTTCAAAATATTATTGTGACGTGGCGCAATTGACAGTCAGTCTAATGTTGGATTGAACGACATTGAAAATGTTCATAATAGATGTTTTTAAATTTCTTTCCCTTTACCGCATACACATGAAATTGAGTTATACATGAAAAACGATGTGTTAATTTTGATCGAAACAAATTATGAAGTTATTAAAATTTACATTATTCAATGGCAATTATTAAATGGCATTACAACATCTCGTTCAGAAGCTGTCATCAAATTGATAATTCACGAGAGCAATTCAAATTTCTTTTTTTTATCTAGAAAAAAATATTAATAAGTATTTATTACTTATTGGTACTAAGGACATGTAACAATATTAGTAAGGACGCCGCCAGTCTCTAACTCTTTACAATTGCATGGACGTACAACCATATAACTTTCAGGCATATTGGCGAGCTACACACCCGCCGGCCGTCGCGCCCGCCAACGTGCCGCGCCCGCTGCCCACACACGCCACGCACCACGCCGCGCACGCTCAACCTGGTAAGCCGTCCCCTCCGACGCTGCTGACAACTCAAATGATCCGATTAATGTTGTCGTCCTAACCTTATTTGTTTATTATTTTCTGTTTCAAATTGATATTTTAGTTGGCGCTCTGTGCAAATGATGACACACGAGGATAATATACGGACTGAGAAATACCTTATACTATTTATACACATATCTCACCGTCATTCCAGCCTATCACATCTGAAATACTAAGTTGCAATACTTACGAGATCGCATTTTGTATAACGTGTGACTGGAAATATGTAGATCGACAAACTATAATTATGTGACATATCCAAAAAAAATCATTCACTTTAATAGAGGCATTAACATAGCAACATTGCCTAATGTTAAGAGCACCGTATTAAAAATGTTTAATAGATCATTTATGAATGAATCAAATAACCTATTATTTTCTTCATAAAAAAAATGTCACTGCGATTGTTTCTTTATACGTTTCTTACATATTGCCATAAATATGTAAATAAAATTATATTCATGAAACATATTCAATAATAGGAAAATTTTATATCATACATACTCAGGACACATTCTTCGTGATCCAATTATTCTCTCGAGATAGCTCATATTTACATACATTCTCATAAAATCTCTTTTTTTTTTGTTTAGATTTTTATGTACAATTAATATACGCATGCGCATGATGCAAAATACTATCGTGGTGAATAAACCCAATACCAGAATACGTATTATGATTAGTTTTATGTTCATAATTTTCGTGAATCAAATTTCTTTTCAATAACTTTTAAATACAAAATTATTGAACACCATAAATAAAAGTTCACAGCTTATTTTAAATAAAAGGCTTGTCAACTTGTATGTATTGGAACCTGATAAACGTATGTTTTTGTGTTCCACATAAGAAGTGGCAAGTATTAAAACATGTATTTGCACAATATGGATACTATTAATATGTGTTTTTCTTCTATTAATTTCGTAAAATTTATATCGTTCTAAATTGTGGCAAGTAATCATGCGGGTGACTATCGTGACACAAAATAACCCTGTTTGAATAACATTAACAAAGCTTAGTTCACTGAAGCCTTTCTAACGAAACAGATAATATTTCGCTTTATGTATCCAATGTATTTATTATTTTCACTAATCGCACCATATTCAGATTTTTCCCTTTGTGTTGTGACAACGTTCCCATAACACGTACAATAATTGACACTATACTCCTGTGAGAATTTAATGTTGTTTGTAATATTGAACCCCCCGCACACCCCGGCGGGCCCCGCGAGCGCGCCGACTCCTACACCTACGAGCGGGAGCGAGGTAACTAACACCCTACTAATATAAATGCACGTTGTAAATACATTTTAATTTGTAGTATTTAGACATACTCTGACCGCTAAGGAAGACCAAATAGATACTTAGATGATTGTGCACCTATGACTTGTAGTTGTTATAGATATGTAACTGTTATCATTGTTAATTTGGAATGTTTGCAATGCTATTTTTGTGTACCTACTAGTTTAACCCGACTATCGGTTAGTGTCGACGTCGCTTTAAACCCCACATTAACGCACACAGTAGTACTCTATAGTAGGATCACGGAAGCCCCGTAGCTCCTCGCATCCGCACTGAATGGCATCTCCATATTCATTTCAGTATACGCATCTGGACAAGCGCATTAATGCCGGAGAGACGAAGAAGTTTTGTGTATTAGACGTAACCTTGGACCGACAGGCCGCGCGGCGAACTGCACATTCCAGGTTTACCTCCTCTTTTATCCTCTGCGGAGCGGTGCTTAGCTTGGTACGGTCCCGCGTCACATAACGCTTAGGGTGTCGCTTGAGCCATCGAGTGGTGGAGTGCAGTGACCGAGTGGCTACTAATACCCGCGGCGCGCACCACGCCCCTCACGGCCTTCTTGTGCAGCGACGCTCCTGTTCCTGCCGCCCTACGGCCGCTTCAGCGCCCCGCCCAGCCCCGGCCGCATATGTTACTCCGCCGAGATCGAGTTGCCGATGTCTGTCGATTAATGTCGTAACACGCACCGGTGATCCGTAAGTGCGTGCGAGACGCGCTGCGTGCTGAGTGCCCCCTCCCCCCACAGGCCTCGCCGACCGGCCGCCGCTGCCCTCGTTTGCCTCCGGCCCTTTCCACCCCGTGTGATGTGTGTACCCTTTGACTGACAGATATCACGATCGACGACCGCGCGCGGCATTTTCAAGTGAACGAATTCGATCGTGGCCTCTGGTGAACTAAACAATGTATTCTTTAGAAGTTTAAGGATGAAACTTTGTGTGTGCAGGCGGGCGGTCACGCACGGCTCGAGCGGAGCGCCTCGACGAAGAGTACTACACGCGGGAGCGGTACGCGCGCTACCCGCGCGACCACTACGCGCACGAGGGCTACCCGCCGCA
This sequence comes from Eumeta japonica, assembly GCA_005406025.1. Classification (NCBI taxonomy): domain Eukaryota; kingdom Metazoa; phylum Arthropoda; class Insecta; order Lepidoptera; family Psychidae; genus Eumeta; species Eumeta japonica. The sequence continues at coordinate 18,672 of BGZK01001023.1, forward strand.
CGACCCCTATGAGCGCGAGCCGTACGGCCACGACTACACGCGCGACGCGTACCAGCGCGAAGAATACGCGCGCGACGCGTACCAGCGCGAGGAGTACGCGCGTGATGCGTACACGCGGGAGGGCTACTCTCGCGACGCGTACACGCGCGACGAGCGTGCGGGCCGCGCGCGCGCCGAGCACCGCGACCCGCCCGACGAGTTCGGGCCGTCGCGGCGCGCGCTCAACGCCATTTAGTATTCGCAGCGGGCCGTACCGCGTGTCTCTTTTCGCTATTGAGCCCCGAGCGGGCCGGTCGCCCGCGTCGTTTTCGTTTACCTCGTGCCTTCGTACCCCGTAGCAGCCGGGGCCGCCGCCGCGCCCCGGGCCCGTTTCTCAATCGCCGAGAGCTTTACGAACGCTTGCCGCGAACGCAGCGTCCCTGCGAGGACTGAACTATTGTATAAAGTTTTGTATCTCTGCGCGCGCGCCGTGGACGGCAGCGCCCTGTTAATATTCGATTACGGAGAGAGAACTATTTAGGCTAGCGCAATGAATTTCTTACCGCACTCGGAGGTTCGGAGCTCGCGTTGAATGTAAAGAATTGACATAATTTTAGTACCGATAGATATTATCCATTTCCCATTTTGAACATACATACTCTGTAATTATATTGCATCGTCTATACTTCATTGTTGCAATCATTTGTAAATAAAATACTTTATATCGATATGTTGTTTCACTGTCTTGATTTATATACCCTTAATATTTAGGTAAAGCGAACACTTTCATTTTCAGCAAATCGTCAATGTTATCCGTACGGTTTCGATGTTAGTATTAAGCTTAATCCGTCTTCTTAAAGGCATAAACAATAAAAGCAGTTTTACCAAACAATTGACATATATGCCGACTCTACAGTTTAGAATTTAAGGCGATCCCTTAAAACTTATGTGGGCAACAACCGTCCCACTGGCCGCATCCGGCCCGCTGTAAGATTTGATCAAATTCAAATTCAAAATACCTTTATTTCATAGGTTACAAAATAACACTTGAAATACGTCATAATTTTTTGCGAATTTACACTTTACTGCTCGTTCGGAAGGCAGTTTTCCCTCAAGAAGAACGAGCTAGAAACTTAAGGGTAGCTCTTTTCTAATTTGCACATACATAGCCAAAACAAATACGGAATCATTAGGAATGACACAGCCCGGTAAGAGGTCGAGCCGCTTATGCCCATTGATTTTTGTCTTCTAAATATTCAGTAATTGCATAGTAGCCTTTTTTACTGAATGATTGTTTAATAACACTCTTAAATTTATGTAGGGGTAAATCTTGTATATCTACAGGAACCTTATTGAATAGGCGCACACAGAGCCCTCTGAATGAATTTGAGACTTTACTTAGTCGACTAACATGTGAATTCAGTTTATTTTTATTTCTGGTATTGAGATTATGTCGACTACTATTTCTTTTAAACATTTCTAAATTTTTTTTTACATATAATACATTTTCATAAATGAATTGAGATGCCAATCCGGCCGATCCGGCCCGCGGCCATTTTAAAAAAAAACCCAATATTAAGATCATACTCTTGGAATCAAGTGAGCGAACAAGCCGAGTGGCGGCGATCATCAAAGAGTGAGGCGCCAAACATCAAATGTTATAAAAAAATTTTAAAAATATTTGATACAGATAAAATAGCATTTATTTCTGCAGGACAAAACCTCTTTCTATAATTCTATAATGTTACCTATAAGCTTTCAAATAATTTTGCTGCCTTCTTGTTTTTAGAGAGCAAATAAGTTGGTTTGTATCCAGACAATTGGATAGTAGAAAAAAAAATTTTAATGCACTGCTAGGGGGCATCCATTAATAACCTACGTTGGCGATTTTGATTATATTTGACTTTCCCCCCTTATAGAAATTTTGTGAGATTTGATTCGAGCTTGATGTTTGCCGCTTCACTGGCGGCGCAACAAAAGATTATTGCTTCTAAATTGTTCTACACTAGGATTCTAGACCAATCCTTCATTTTGCCTATATAAGCGGGTGGATGGACCGAACTTTAGTACAGTGCTCCGAGGGGCGGCTGATAAGTCCGCGGCCTAAGGCATTAAATGAAAGAAAAGTACGAGTATTTTATTTTTATTTTTCAATATAGTCTCTCTCAAGCGAAATACATTTTTCACATCTGGTGTATAACGCCTTCAAACCGCCCAAAAAATATTCCTTCAAAATGACTTTCTACAGCCATCTTCATTTGATTGTCATCAACAAATCTACGACCACGTAACTCCTTTTTTAAATTGGAAAAAAGGAAATAGTTGCTGGGAGCTAGATCTGGGCTGTAGGGTGGGTGGTCAATTTCCGAGAAGCCCGTGTCCTTCAGGGCCTGCCTCGAAACCCGCGCCGTGTGGACAGATGCATTGTCTTGTAAAAACAGCACTCCGCGCGATAACTTCCCACGTCGCTTCTGTACGACTGCCTCTCGTGCCTGAGCCAATAAATTCGCGTAATATTGGCCATTCATAGTAGTCCCCTTTGGCAAGTAATCAATTAGTAAAACGCCTTCACTATCCCAAAAAATTGTCGCCATAAGCTTCGATGCCGACTTTTTAACCTTGAATTTCTTCGGCGGCCTTTCTCCTTTTTTCGTCCATTGCATGGAGTCCTGTTTAAATTCCGGATCGTATTGACGAATCCAGGTTTCATCCACGGTTACAATTTGGTCGCAAATTTCGTCTATATTATCCCCGACTAACTCCAAAAAATCCTTACTTGTCTGAAGTCGCCGCTGCTTGTCAAACGGCGTTAGCATTTTTGGTACCCAACGCGCACTGATTTTTCTCATATTCATATGCTCGTATATAATTTCTCCAACTCATTTTTTACTAATCTGCAACTCTTCAGCTATCTGCCATAATTTTATTTTTCGGTCGGCCAGTACAAATTTTTCGATTTTTCGAACATTTTCCTCCGTCACTACCGTCACAAGACGCCCTGGGCGAGGATCATCTTCACAGCTCTCTCATTCTTGTTGAATTGAGCGAGCCCATTTTTTGACCATCGTATACGAAGGCGCAGATTCCTGAAGAACTGATACCATGTCTTCAAAAATTTCTTTGGGCGTTTTTCCTTTCTTTACGAAGTACTTTATTACGGCGCGATGTTCAATATTACTGAGATTTGACGATTCGGCTGACATGATGACGTTTGTGCTTCGACAGATAATTTGTTAATGACTTTAATAACGAAAGGAAACTATATTTATACTAACAAGAAGTGTCGCAATTAGTGGTAATAGTTGTGAAATAATGAGTCATCGCTAAGTACCTCGGGCCGCGGACTTATCAGCCGCCCCTCGTATTTCAGCTACCGAGGTGATAACTTCGACAAGCGATATCCTAGCAAACTGCTAGTGCCGTCAATTTGCTTTGTAATTATGTATGCATCTCGAGTGCTTATTAATTATATTTTATTATTAAGTTTATCGAACGATAAATAACGGAAATAATGTCTCGTGGAAAAAAACAAAAAGTAGATGCAGAGGGTCGCCAGTTTCAACAAAAATGGACAGAAGAATTCTTTTTTATCTTGCACAATGGTAAGCCTATTTGTTTCTTTTGTTAAAATTTCAGTTGCCATTTTCAGTTGCAATTCCAATTGCCATTTCAGTGATAAAAGAATTCAATATAAAGAGGCATTACTTAACTAAGCATCTTATGCTGCATTCACTGACAGGACAAATAAGAAAAGACAAAATCCAAGATCTTATCGCAAATTTGGAAAAACAATAGTAAATGTTTCATAAACAAAGACCACAACTTGATAATGTTGTGAAAGTTAGTTTTGTAGTTAGTTCTAAATTGACAATGTCATTAAAACCATTTGCCGAAGGAGAATTTATAAAGGAGGTTATATTAAAAGTTTGTAGTGTTTTATGTCCTAAAAAGAAAAATGAATTAGAAAAAATTAGTTTGGCAAGACAAACTCTTGTCCGACGTATAGAATGATGGTTAATGATACAACATTGACTGACCGTATGGCTGGTTTTGAATCATTTTCCATAGTATTAGCCGAGAGCACAGATTTTTAATGAATTTCAAAAGATATTCACAAGTTTTGGTTTGCCATGGTCAAAATTAATTGGAGTATGCACAGATGGTGTATACCTTCTATGGTCGGCTTACGTACAGGTTTCATGGGAATTTTGAATGAAAAATCAACTGAATTAAATGTGAAAAAAGATGATTTGATAGTCCTTCGTTGCATTATCCACCAACAGAACTTGTGTTCTAAATCCATTCGACTCCAGAATGTTACGAATGTGGTAGTAAAACCCGTCAATTTTGTTCGATCCCGAGGGCTTAACCATCGTCAATTCATGGCGTTTTTGGATGAAATATCAGCCGAATATGACGACGTAACATATTTTTGTGAAGTCAGATGGCTACGCAAAGGAAAATGCTGAAACGGTTTTACGAGCTTAGAAATGAGATGGCAGATTTTATGCAAATAAAGAATAAACCACTATCTGAATTGAGTGACCCAAAATGACTTAGCATCTCTGGTCGACCTTACAGGCTATTTGAATGATTTAAATTTGAAACTTCAAAAGCAAGGACAGATAGTAAATGATTTGTACAGCCCTTTGAAAGCGTTCCAGAACAAAATCCGCTTGTGGAAGGTGCAGATGCTGTCTAGTAACAGTTACCATTTCACCACGCTCTCTTCGTATGAAAATATTGCTTATGCTCAATACGCGGAAGAGCTCAAGTTACTGTCGGAGCAATTGTCGAACAGATTTAGCGATTCCAAAAACATGGAAGATTGTTTCAATTTGTTTGCTACTCCAATAAAAAGTAATGTACAAAGTGCTCCAATACACTTGCAAATGGAGTTGATCGAGATTCAAGAAAACTCACTCCTAAAATCTAAATTTGAGGACGTGGAGTTGTGCAATTTCTACACAAAATACCCCGAAAAAGCCTATTTCCCGCAGTTTAGAATATTCGCTAGAAGATTAATTTGTGCGTTTGGCAGTACTTATAAATCCCTGTTGAAAATATTCAATAAATTCCAATAAGAAATAATTGTATTGGGACCTAATGTGCTTTTGTCACTGCAAGTCCATATCAATACCCATAAAAACTTTCGAAGGAAACAAACGGAAAGTTTAATGGAACTTATATGTCTACAGAGTTCTTATCTGGATTTACATATAGAATACATTATTTTTTCTGATTGTGGAATTGTCATTTAAATGCATTAAAAACATTTACTATTTCGTATTCGGAAATCCACATTGGTTTTTATGTCCAAATGGATTTACGATAACAACAGATACAAACCTACAGGTAAAGCGCAGATAGGATCCATACAAATACAAATAACATTACAATCCCATTAAGTCCAATAAAGAAACGTCATTATGATGGACTTACATATAGATTCTTAATTTAACTCTATCTGGAAATTTTTTCTTCCAGATACATTACATATGAGCCATTACAGATTATATTGTTGTGTATGGGACTGTATTAGATGTTCTCAAGAGGGATGCGAACAGTTCTTTTCAATGATGAAAGTTAATAAATCAAAACTAACGATAATTTCGAAAATTCTTTATGTCTTTGTATCAGTGGAATTAGTCCAAATATAGATAGATTAGTTTCTCAAATTCAAGTGTCTCATTGATTTCGGTGTCGTTATTTAACTTTTGTAGTTTGCAGTAATTCCAAATTTCACGATTTAATTGTAATGTTGTATTTATTTTTTTCATTTCATTTTGTTATTTTATGAAAAATAACATTGTCGTTCCACTTCATGTCTAATGTCTATCGCTAAAAATCATGAACATTACTTTAAAATGCACTTCTTTTGAACGCGGCCCGCGAACGTATTTGCACATTAAAGTTTGGCCCGAGCATGTCAAAGGTTGTCCATACCTGCCTTAAAACGATGTCGAATCATAATTCGATGTTATAATCACGTTATTTAATATTACTTTCGCATCCACAAATTTAATGTTAGATAATGAAACTTTTACAAATAAAATTGATGTAATCCACATATCGTCGTTTTTTTTTTTCATAATTTAGTAAAAAAAATATTCGAAGAATCGTTATAAGAACTCGAACACAATCCTCCAAATCTCGATATCTCCTTTGTGTGGAGAGTAGGGTCTAGTTGATATATCAGGAATATTGGAAGAGAAATTATTGAATCGCGAGCGACTTCTAGATTCTAAATTGTAAGTTCACTCTCAACTAAGGGCTATAACTACAACATCAATGATTCGAGGTGATTTAAATTTTGTTGTCTAACTATTTAATTTTATAAATGAGGATTTATCTATAATTCAGGTTTTAATAACTTTGCCATTTACCATTCACAATTAAGTTTGTGATCGAATCCTCTGACCCCATACAATTTACAAATTGTGTTGTTGCATTTATAAATTTCAAGTGTAGCCCATTCACAGAATTTTCTTTAAAGGTGACTTAGGAAGAGTTTAATCTTTAAAAACGGAATCGCATTAATTATCAAATAATTTGAAGAATTCCGCACATGAATTATTTGCATCATATTTAATTTACGGGGAAATATGTGACCCATTTAAGTTCCATTTCCACAGCGCGTCCTGTTATAGATATCAAAATGGGACGACGTACAAACTACCGACACTTACTGACACGTGCTTCACTCTGCTGTATTGTCAATTATGTAGTGTCTATGTTCTTGAATAAAGTTAGTTGCTTCCGATACTAAGTGAACTCACGCACGTTGTTTTATTATACGTCCTTCAACAGATTCATCATCAGATGAACAATTTTATATATATATATATATATATATATATATATATATATATATATATAAGCAGCCATGTTTTCCACAAAATACGCGTAGAATATGTCACGCAATATGATAATTTAGATATATAAATTATACAATTATAATCATAGCATAAAGTGTTAATATAACAGAGAGCTTCCATTATCATGTCGCAAATTTTAAAACATTTATCACTGTTACGCAATTAATAAGGAGACAATTCAAAGCAAGATTGCAGTGTTGCACGGTCACGAGCAAAGAACAACGCGACACGGGTGACAGCAACAGAAAGTGTTTTATTATTATACGAAGGTATATCATGCATCTTTTCGCAAATATTCTTAATCTCCTTTTTTTAGAACAACTTTGCCAAAGTAACTATAACAAAAATATGTCATTGAAAATATACTCATAAATAATATAAAGGCAACCCTAATAAATGCTCGGCCAGGCTGCAAACATGAGTGCGATCGACTAGCCGGCCGTGCAGCGGGCTGCGGCGCAGCACCTATACGTCAGCTGTTCTAAGGTTGTCAGCACGACATTTCTACGTAGATGTTCTAAGCTATTTTTCTCAGAAACGGTTACTTCAATTACTATGATTTCTTTGGCGATTGGATGCAATTGACAATTTGTGGACACACAGCGTGCAACCTACCGCTGAGCTTCGAGTCTGCTCTCACCTACGAATCCTCAACAAAGAATTTAACATTAATGCGAAAAGATTGACAAATATCAAACACCTACACAAGTGTTAAAATTATTAATTATTTCAATATAATTTCTACATACGTTTTATGCCAATACAATCACCCTTAGGAAATACCAAATAATTCATATCCACCAATGTGCCAGAAGTATTAAAATTACTAACAGATGCACCTCCAATCATCGTATGATTGTGCAATATACAGCATGTCAAAGAATTATATTAGCTAAACCTACCGGCAAGGACGGACAGCCCACTCATATCTTGCCGTATGTCGGATGGCTAGTGAAAAATTTGAATGCCCTTACAATGAACGAGGCGACATGTCCGTTCACAATCTATTTTAAACATCTAAAAATGCGCATGCACCGAAAGTTTCCCATCAAAATTGAAATTATTCACGAGTTTTAGAGGTAAAATGTACCGAGTTAGGAATGCAGCTCGTACACACTTCATGTTGATACAGTCTCAGTCGCTGCGGAGAAATGACAATAAGTTCGATTTAGAGAAAAACATAATTTCATATTATCGTATGTGCACCTATAATGTCTGTTCTGTATTCAACAAATTATATAAATGTCACGGGCATTACGAGTCATAATTATAATAGTTTAAATTTTACAAGTCACATATATATAATGGTTTACAGTTGCAACGTATAGTTCTGTAAACCTACTCAATCGGATCTTTGGCGTTTACTACCTATTCACGCATCTATAATGTATACAACTTATTTGCATTATTTTGTTTGTAATGCGATCTATGAAACTAGCCGGCCCGACAGACGTTGTTCTGTACTTTCCTGAAAGTAACTTGCCCGTATAGTTAATACCCGCAGCTCCAGCATGGATGTAGAATTTTTTTTTGTGTCGATCGATGTTAATTTCAATCCCGCTATCATTTTCGATTCCGGTTCCAGTCACACGTTTGGTCCCACACTCGTTCTCGCTTTTCATTTTGATCCTGGCCCCGTTCTCGATTCTGCTCTCCATCCAGCTTTCAATTCCGATTCTGCTCATGATTCCGTTGCCGCTCCTCGTCCTTGATTTCATCTCGATCTAATACCGATTCCGATTTTGCTCCCGATCTCGATTACGGTCCACTTTTGATTCAATTCCAATAAATTATCCAGTTTTTACGTTTTTTTTTTCATGCAGGAAACCTAAATAAAAAAGTACCCTAAAAGTGGCCCAGTAATTTTCTCTACTTTCCAGTGAAAGTCGCATAGTGATCAATTTAGGCGTTTCGAAGATACCCTAGATAAATATACAGACGAACAAATACAAAGGTTATTTTCTTTCATACAAATCTTGTCCTGACAGTTAGGAACACAGCAAAAAAAAAGAATAACCAAATCGGTCGAACCGTTCTCGAGTGATGCTCTTTCAGAAAATTAATTTTTGTTTATAAAGATAGGATGCAATTGGCAGACTAGAAAGTCTTGTCGTATTTTAATGATTTAGGAAAAAATAATAGTAGTCTGTATAGATGAAACGAAAAGGTTTCGTCTTGTCCGGGCATTTTTAACTAAAACTAGTGAACGTATGAGACTGGCCATTTGACATGATTCGACCACGCCACTGCTGAGACTAATTCGGTCGCAACTTTTATTTTAGATATAGGAGCTTGGACCCTTAAGACCCCACGCTGGATCGGTGCGGACCAGGGCGCACCAATTAATTATTGAGAAAAACATTACCAGTTTTCAAGCATTATTTCATAATATTTGGACAGTATATTCACTTTTTATTACAGCAAACAATATTTAATTTTCACCCTCGTAGCTGTAAGTACGAGCTTAATTTACGCCCACATTTTGGTATACAACCGATGCATGTAGATAAATAGTGGTACTCCGGGAGTGCCGACAAAAGTGAAAATTCTAACAATTACGTGTATATTTTTTGAATCGTCAGGAAATATTTTTTGAGCCGTTAGGAAATATTTTATAGTGCAGGAAACACTTTTAAATGAAGTGTTTTTTTATTCATTAATATACTACTACTACAAAAATTATATTACAATTTTCATTTAATGCACTATAAAATAATGCATATTATTTTACATACAAAAATTGCAATCTATTGCTTAAAACGTAAATTTACAAATATATGAAATTTATTTAATTGATATTCCTTTGTACATATAATCGACGTTTTCACTTCGATTATATGTACATACTTATATACAGAGGTGTCGGTTACGGTAACGGTAACAGTGTCGCGAGTTCAATTGTTTATTCCCATCTCAAAAATGTCCAACGCGCCTTTAGAAGTTTTCACTACAAAAATACATTAATCAAAATATGTTACGATACGAAATGAATATATGCAAAATGTGAGTAGGAACATTAATATTCAGGTAACTAATAGTAAATTATTGCGTAAATAAAATTATTACTCACAAGTGACAATGGTTGAGTGATTAATAATGACCTCATAATGCGCATACCATTCTAGGATCGGGCACTCGAAAAATCAATTATACATATGAATGAAAATAATATAAAAATTAACCGGTTAAATGCGCGTCGAGAACGCGCAATGTAGGGTTCCGTAGTTGCCTTCACGATATGCGGACTAAGATAGGTTAGGTTGATAGGTTGATATTATGAACCTATTGACTGAGTTCACGTTTTAAAGGCTGATAACATCTAAAAACTGACTCACAGAACGAGTGTTAAGGATATTATTTCATATTTTTATAATTTTACAAATTTATACGATTTGTTTTTCACTTGTTCAAGTACATGTTATAAGTTAGTCAACTATTACTCGTTAACTTATAAAATCTACTTAGCTACTTTCTTTTTAACTTATATATGGATTTACTATTGCCGTGAATGTTTTCACATATCCAAGAATGATCGATTAGCTGGCACGAGGAGGGGCACTTGATTCTAACAAAAAATAGCGTTTTAAAGCTTAATATTTCACAAAAGAATCCTAAGACGAAAAATGGTTTTAAAGGATTTCCAATATTTTTAAATGAGCTATTCAACGATATCCCTAGGGAATATAACGATAACTTTAGGGAATAGACGAAAAAAAAGTCATCCCCTTTTTAAATCAAATAAAATCAAATCAAAAATATCTTTATTTCGTAGGTGATGAAATTACACTTGAAATCGTCATTAATAAATTCATTTCGACATTACAGCCCATTCCAAATGCTGATTCACCGAGAGAAGAATGGGCAAGAAACTCGAGGCTTGCTCTTTTTACTTATCAATACAAAATATTTAGTCATTTATAATTTAGTTGACACTTAAAAATAATATGAAATAATCTGATAGGCGAGCAGCTCAATCCCAGGGGCTTTTTTTCATTAAGATATTCCAATACGGTATAATAGCCCTTGCCATATAATTTTCTTTTAACGAAACGTTTAAACTCAGTAAATGGCAAATTTTGAATTTCACTTGGGATCTTATTATAAAAGCGCACACACATCCCCTTAAATGATTTATTAACTTTACTTAGACGAGTCTTATGAGCAGCAAGATCATTCTTATGTCTAGTATTAATGTTATGGATGTCGCTCCTTTTATGGAACGATTTTATATTTCTCTTGACATATATCAGGTTTTCGTATATATATTGTGATGCTAAGGTTAGTATATCAATTTCCTTAAATTTTTCTTTGAGAGATGTCATTGGTCTCAGATCATAAACAGCACGAATAGCTCGCTTCTGCAGCATGAAAATTGTGTTAATATCGGCTGCGTGACCCCATAACAAAATTCCATAGGTCATAAGACTATGAAAAGAACTGAAATAAACTAGTCTTGCGGTGTTTTCGTTTGTAAGTCGCCGAATTCTTTTGACTGCATGTGCTGCAGAACTAAGCCTTTTCGCTAATCTCGTAATATGAGAATTCAAACGTAATTTTGAATCTAAGGTGAGACCAAGAAATAGGGTTGTGTCCACAATATCCAGTACCTCATTTTTGACCATGACATTTGTGTCGATCAATTTAGAATCAGATAGAGAAAATTTTACAAGTTTTGTTTTCATTTCATTGAGCAGTAGATTATTAATACTAAACCACTCAACGATTTCAGAGATGGTACTGTTTACTTCGTCAAAAGCTGCTTTATGTCTATCAATCTTAAAAAGTAAGGAGGTATCATCAGCAAACAATACAATCCCATAACCATTTTTAACAAGATGTGGTAGATCATTTATATACACTAGGAATAGAAATGGTCCAAGAACTGAACCCTGTGGCACGCCCAGTCGTGCAGTGAATAGACTGCAGATCCCGACGACCTCTCACCGTTAATGTTAACCCTTTGAATTCTATCACTTAGATAAGACTCTAGAAGTCCAAGAGATCTACCCGTGACGCCATAATGATGTAGTTTCCTGATCAATGTATCATGATGAACGCGTCAAATGCCTTGGACAAATCACAGAAAACACCAATCGCGTCCCGTGAATCCTCCCAGGCACCAAAAATTTGCTGGATAAGCTCGACACCGGCTTCGGTTGTTGAGCGACCCTTTGTGAATCCTAATTGTTTAACGTTCATCAAATTATTGTTATAAAATATTGCAATAGTTGATTAATAAGCTTTTCAAAATTTTACTGAGCGTCGGTAGTATTGATATCGGTCGAAAATTTGTTGGGTCAGATATACTACCGGATTTAAATAATGGAATTACTTTCTTTGCTTCATTAGATCCGGAAACACACCACAATCGACGCATGCATTAAAAATTACTACTAGACATGGAGCAATACAATCTATTATTGAATCAATTATTTTTACTGAAAGGAAGTGTAGGGGAAGCATCTCAAAAAAAATAACATTTTATTCAACCACTCTGGCGACGTGATTAATACCAAATAGCCATAGTGAAAAATACACCTACCAAAATAACAGCTTTCCAGTACTAGTTGAGTTGTTGTTGAGCTAAGCTGCGCACAAACAGGCAGGCGAACGGACATGACGAAAATATAAGGGTTCCGAACGCTAAGGAACTTCAAAAAAATATCACAAATCGATTGGTTAAGTTAGAGACGGCGAGACTTTTACAACGTTTCTATCCAATAACACCCTCTTAGAACATTATTACATAGTTATAAAAACGTTCAGGGAAAGATCGTCCGACGCCTGACACTAAGTGTGCTTCAAACTCTCATTTACAGTAATTAACTGCTAACCGTTAAAGTTAAAAGCTAAACATATAAAAACATGTTCTTTCAACTTCACAATCGACAGTTAACCGGTAACTTTAGAGTTAATGTTGGAGGTGTGTGGAGCCACCTCCAAATGCTGAGTTAACTTTCAAATCTGCCACTTTAGCATATGTAATATTGGCGGTATATACATAGTCGTATAACTAAGTTCTAATTTGATTATTTTCTTAATAATTTACAGCAATAGGTAATCTTTTTTTTTTTCGTAATCAGCGGCGAGTCGGTAATTTATTACGGCAGTGGACCAGTGCGTTGTATTTGGTAAGTGGCGAGATCTGTTGTTCAGCGGCTGTTTTAAATGTTCCCCCGATTGTTATTTTACATTTATTATATGTTGAAGATTTGACATATTATTATTTGAAAAATGTAACAAGTAAATAAATATTTGTTTGTTATCGTCGGCACAAGTCATTCAATTTTAAAGATACGTCAAAATTTAATGAAATACGGGACGTTTTAGCCAACAGCTGAGAGATGGCGCAATCGGCTAAAGTTCGTAGGCTATGAACGTTCTCTGAAAAAAAATAATAAACAACGACATGCCTCTAATCGGAAAATCTGGTTCCATGGTTGAATAATTGAATTATTTGGACTAGAAAGACCGATACCCGGTGAAAGATCGTATGTTATACAATAACTACAATCATTACAATTCATTTAATTTTGATAATGTGAAACTTAAATTTTTATTACTACAGTGTAATTAGTGCCGTAACAAAAAAAAATGCAACATTCAAAATAGATAATGCGATATTTTAACGACTAGGTAACGAAGCGCTGACGCTATGCAGCGGGACTCGGCCCAAGGTCGAGTTGAGTGTGACAGGTGATGGCGGGCAGCGCATGCGCTGTATGCGCTCAAGAAAAGTTTTATCGGAATGTGTACTTTAACTACCGTATCGGGGATACGAGAATTGAAGCAAGGTTAGAAGTAAACGCGTAAAAAAATCAAATTAAATTTTTATAAAAACAAGACGGAAACATGTCGCGTCCGACATAAACAAATGAGATTTATTGCGATTCGGAACATTCTAACAAAAATGCGTTTAAATTGTAAACAAACCGTAAGCGTAGCATTTGCTACGCTTAATCATTTTTCATTTTCATTAATCATTTTATAATTATGAAATATAGAGAATTAGCGAATATATATATATATATACTTAGTCGAATATTTTTTAGAGGAATTATTCTGTAATTTAATCACTTAGTTTGTGAGAGTAGTTCGCTACAATATCAACCATAATAATTACAGTCGGTGTGACGAAATGAAACAAAACTCAATGTAAAGAAAAACATTATTTCATTTTATTACATGTGTACAATATCTATTCTGTCACGTAAATTCGATAAGACGTAAAGACGTCACGGGCGCAGAGAATGCACGAATTGTCGAATTCATTAATAATTTAAACATTACAAGTAACAACATATAATAGTTCTGTAAAACCACTCGATTGCCTCTTTGGTGTCTACTAGCTATTCACAAATCTATAATATATACATTATTTACATTGTTTTGTTTGTAATGCGTTCTATTAATGGATCTATTAAATTTTCAGGTAAAATACCATGCAATTTCGTAGACTAGAAAATTTTTGTCGATTTTTATTGATCAGGAATTAATAAAAAAATACGATAAACTCGCAAAAATGATATCTTACAAGTCAATTGGTTAGAAGCTAACCGCCTCCATTTCCGTCATTGGCGCAAGGGAGTTTTTCTCATAACAAAGGCCAAATCAGACCAAATTACAAAATAAGAATATGATTTCAAATTGCACATTAAATCGTCGTCAATGGGGTCTTGGAAATTTAATTAAAGAATTTCAATTTTTTTTTACATGAAATACATAATACATCAAAATAACTATTGAGTTATATTTAGTTGTTCCTTTTAATCACATCTTCAATTGCAAGAAATGACCCTTAACTTGAATGATAACTTCGTAACGTATGTCACTGCGACATGACGACCGAAGACCATTTAATACATTATAGAGCAATTTCAATATTTTGCTCGAGTTCAAGTTATGCATTAAAATTAAAGTCATTGCTTACTATCGAGAACGATAGAGTGTTATTAGTTAAAATCAGTTAAAACAGTTTCCTGTCATTTTTCAACGAGTACATATTGATAAAAATAAATTTAATTTCACGACTGAGACAACAAAATAGGGCAAATATTACCGAGTGATAAACTCTAGATAATTTTTTTTTTTGATCAAGCGTCACTTTAAGCAGATGATATTTTGCCAAGAGGCGATAGCAAAATCTCCAATTACTTTTACGGTCTTATAAGATTCAATTCAATAAGATTCAAAGACACAAACAAATGTAATTTTTTGTAATGTCAATTCTGAAGACTACATAATAGTTTTCATATACTACTATTTTCATATAGAATTAGTTGTTAATAAAAGTTAATAAACGCCACGCCTAACTTCGGCGTTTTAGGCGACACCGGTGTTTTTTACTTAGACAGTAGTCGCACCATAGATTTATTATGTATTTCGTAAGATCAGCAACGCAATAGATAGCAAGCACAGCACACGCGTATGTAGTTGTGAGATAGACTGGCGTGATTAACTGTATCCACATAGAGCCTGTCTCACCCGTCTGTCAAAGCAATGAGAACGTCCGAGACGTGTTCTCTGAGACACGGAACAAGCTATTTTTTAATTTGATTTTATTGACTTTAGTTAAAATGCTCGACTTTGATTTTTGCTAAATAGGAGAAATTTACTGTTACAAATGAAACAACGCTTTTCATAGAGATCTGCTATATAGATGCTATAGTGCATAGCACAGCACTATCTCTATTGTGCAATACGCGTATTTCATTTTTGATATTCCCGTAGTTAATCGACGGCCGATCTATACAATCGTATATATCAAATCTATGGATCGTACTAATGTCCAAGTAGGAATCTTCTCTTCCGTTATAAGAACTAGCGTTATTAGCGTCAACTCATATTGGAGCAGAGTCGAAATAAATTGAAGCAATGTACAACTCGGTGTAAAATTTTACCTTGAAATAGAACATTACTACTATGAAATAATATTACATATAAGCGAGCAATTCTACGCAGAGCGTAAAGCGCGAGGTATGTGACGTCAGGTGAATATTCCTCTCATACGAGACGCTTAGCGAGGAGTTCGTATGTTATATTGGCTAAGTATCCAATGTGACGTAGAAATCTAACCGCTAAGCGAATCCGCGTTACTTGAGACGAAAACGATCC
The DNA here is from genome assembly GCA_005406025.1 of Eumeta japonica. NCBI lineage: Eukaryota > Metazoa > Arthropoda > Insecta > Lepidoptera > Psychidae > Eumeta > Eumeta japonica. The sequence goes on from BGZK01001023.1 coordinate 34,643, forward strand.
TTCTCCTTGGAACAACTTGAAGTTGTGCGAGTTTAGATCGATCTTTGTATACGAGAAACGTGATCTGAAGTTACAGACCTGAATAGTCTGAGCGGGTGTCGAGGAAAGAGCCTTTTCCTTCTGAAGTAAAAGTCTCAACGATTAGACCACGGAAACAAAAAAATTTTATTTTGTCACTTTTTTCGTTTTTGATCGTATAGTATTTCATTTCATCACTTCAAGTGTATTTAAGTTTATATGCTTTATCAATGAGATTCATGACCTTATTGTACTTCATAAATAATTTTCTTAATTAATAGCTACGACGAAAAATTAGCTTAGCATGTTTTACGATGCGGAATGCCAAAAATTACTTCGTTGTTACGTAGGACGCAACAGATCCGAAATTCAACGAATATTACAATCATTTGTCGAGATGCTACAAAATTGGCAACACATACTACAAATTGAGGTGTCACATATACTTTGTACACGATGAGTTAATATTTTACTTTGAGTTGTACAATGTTTCATTTTCATTGAAAATAAGCACCGTTCTACAAGAAATTTGATATAAACATTGAATATTTACTTATAAACAATGTTGTTCATTTCGACTTCTGTTTCAATATCCGACAATATTAGATTAACCTACAGTAGCCATCAGGTACTCTGACCTCACACGCAATCCGAACACACGGCCGATCCTCATCCACGAATCACACTTAAAACGTTGTAGTCTCTGCGGAACGAAGTGTCCACGGGCGGGGGCCGCCCATTGAACTGTAACATCTCTTTGGTTTCACGATCGACGAACGGAAGTTGTCACGAGACGCGAACTCGATCGCATCGCGGCGCCCTCGCGTGTCGTCGCCGGAGCGCCCGGCGCCGAGCCCGAACGGATCGCCGGGCCCCGTCTCGCACACGGAGCGGGACCGCAGCTTACTTCTTCTAGAACCGAACACGACCTCCGGTTCCTCAGCCAGTCAGATGTAGAGGTACTCGTTCCTCTCCTGACAGTGGCCGATGCTCGGGAACTTGTAGACGGGGCTGTAACGCCGGCGCTCGCTGTCCGATTCCAGCGATAGCGCCGACAGCGCCCTGGAGACCTCCTCGTCCGGCTCCGACGACGTGGAGTCCCTCGGCGCGGGCGCGACGGCGGTGATCGGCCGCGGCGGTAGGGGCGGCGCTCGGGGATTGCGACGCACCCGGAAGTGGCTGTCGCTGTCGGGGGGCCAGGCGCGCTGCACCAGCAGAGGTAGATCGTCGGGATGCAGTTTCCGCTCGTACTCTTGAGATGGCGACACCTGCGATCAAAAAATAAATAAAAAATAAAAATAACTATTCAACACACGTTTAGGAATAATGTTCTGATTTCAATTGCACTAATAGTAAATACATAATCGTTTCAAATGTACTGAGTATTATTTGCCTACCTAAACTCAATTAGCCAAATAATTTTTTGACACCAACCTGTATATATAGTACAAGTCTGCGTATATAATATAACATTATCTCATTAAATTAAGAGATGACAAAGGTTTTGTTAACGCTCCGGATTCCAAACTAATAAAGCACGCTGAGGGTGAAATTCTTGCAATGTTGTTATTAAATATATTATGAAAAACATATTGAATATATAATTTTAAACCAATTATACGGCCAATGCTTAACCAAAAAAAAAGTGTTCAAATAGTTAAAATTAATATAAACAAAGTTATTGAAAATTAATTAATTTATTAAACATTAAGTTATTCAAACGTTATTAAAATTAATTTACGGCAGCTGGGCTTAATCCAACGAATCGTAGAATCAAATACCACGTCACACCAAAATTCGCCCTTAGAACGTTATTTCACAATGACTAACTGATCTAGGGACTGATCCTATACAACCAGTTTCGGGGGCCGGGCCTGGGCACAACGAGACGACGCACAAAAAAATTAGTTTTTATACCCCTTCGGGTGCCTTAGATGTACAGGATGTTCTGCGTCAAGTCCCGAAACCGTAATTTATGACGACGTGGAACCCGTGCGCTGCAACAGGCGAGTGGCGATATCTGTTGCTCAGTAGGCGTTTTAAAGCTTCCGTAATGTAACTTTTGTAATGATATTGTAAGTTACAAATATTATTGTCCGAAATGTCGATCGACTAAGTTAAAGTTTGTCCACTTGTCACGGTATATAAGTTATGCAATTTGAGAGATTAGTCAAAATTAAATGAAATACGGGTCGTTGTAGCTAACAGCTGGGAGATGGCGCAAACGAGCGGATTCTATGTTTCGATAACAATGAATGTCCTTCTGAAAACTGTGATAAATAACAATATTTCATGGTGGAACACGCGACAATACAAAAATGTTTAAGTAATATCTGTAATTATTACATTTTATTTAATCCGATTGGGACAGTTCAAGTGATTTGTAAAATTTTATTTTAGGTGGAAAATAATATAATTGAAGAAAAAGGCTTAAAAACATTCCTACATTTGAGTTTAATTTTTTAACCAAAAAAAATTACAAAAACATTTTTCTATATAATATTATAGAAAAACAAAATGCGATTATTGTTCGATTTGCAAAAAATCGAACCAATTTGTCATTTTCCTGTGACATGATTTAAATTTCGTGCATTCTATCCAAAGTTATGCATCCGATATACAAACTAAAAACCAAAATACAAGAGATATGCACATACAATAAATATGGCATATGAATTATGAGCTATCTTCAGAATACACACCTCGTACAGTGAAAACCTTTCGACCCCTTCGGTCGAGTGGTAGCAGTGCAGCAAAATGGACAGCAGCTCGTCAGCAGTCGTCCGCTCGCTGATCAGCAGCGACTTGTACTGCGACGAGGACATGAGCGCCGAGTCGTAGACCTTCACCAGGCCGCCCGGCCGCATCTGCAGCGAGAACCTGGAACGGGTCAAGAATAGGATGGTAATGAGCCATGACATGTTGTGTGAGGTTCATTGAGGACAATGTGCTTTGCTATACCGAAAGGGAGTAATTAATACATAAAATATGCAATATTAAATTACAAACAAAACATATTTATTACATACACGTGAATAAAAAGCATTAATATTTTTCAATGGCGGATTTGCAGAGCCACCGGTGGGGTGGCGTCAATGGTCAATCAGTCAGGCAAGTTATAGTACTGTGTCAATGTCGACTTAGAAAAAAACATACAAAAAAATTGTAATAAATAGAATACGATTTACATATACAAAAATTAAAATTATTCTGTACATATAATCGAGTAATAATACTCGATCGATTTAGGTCGAATGTGAGTATTATTAGCTTCCGCCCACAGCTCCGTCCGCCTACACGTATTAAATTCCTTTACCAGTCAGACGATCTTTCTTTCAATCATGACTTTGATCCAAGTCCTGATCCCATCCTCAATTCGGATTCCACTGTCTGTCCGTTCCCGGTTTCGTTCTCAACTCCGATCCCATTCTTGCTTTCAATTCCGATTACTTCGTCTGTTTGTTTCAATTCCAATACCGATCCCGCACTCGACCTCGGGCCCGGTCCCGTTCTTGGTCTCGATGTTTCATCATATTCGCCTCGCGGTTTCGTCGGTATAGGATAGTATTAAATTCGAGTTAAGTATGAGTTCCATTAGAACTATGCATTTTGATGGGACAAAAAACATCTTAGAAATCTTTTCAACACTAAACCACAATAGGTCGCACTGTAAATTATTGGCATAAGAACTGCTATTGATTCAAATTCTGTATGGCTGGCATACTAAATCGTTTAGTTGAATAATAAAATTATTAAGCGTAATTCGTACAATTTGTTGTAAACACTGGAAAGGTTTAGAGATGAATTATGTGAGTTTTAATGTTCTATTGATTACAAAAATAGCCACAGCTACTGCTACAACTTATATGTTATTGCTTATGGTTCTGTTATCCGTCTGTATCATTAACTGGCGTAGACAAGTAGTATTCTAAAATTGTTTCCAGTAGAATAGAATAAAAAATGTATAGGATACTTCTCGTGGACTTGAATATCCAAAGGACATCCGTACTTTCGTCCCAGGAATAATAGTTTGCCATGAATTTCAAAATAATTTTATAACTTTAGTGTTGTCTTAAAATTTGGCATTGGTTACTCATCAGGTTCAGATGATATTATTAAAAAAATTTATTAAAATCAAGTTTCTGCTACCATTTTCAACATCTTTCATAACACGACCGTACAGGCTGTATACGATCTGTCCAGTATTACATCTATGTTACTATGTATGATCTATTTGAATTGGTATTGGATTATCAAAAACAAATGATACTTCATGTGACAGTAGTTTATTTAGTAGTTATACTTTTGAAGACTGTCTCACTTAATTCTTTAGCTCTTTAAGTCACGATAAGTTAAAGATATGTATTGAAAATATATCGACTAGCACAATACATGGGTGTATATGTATGGTGTAATTGTTAATGTTGCAATTCCGTGGAACTTAAAAATATAACAGAATTGTTTACATTTTTCAATTTAAAATTTTCATCGTAAATAACAACAAATTTACAAAAAAGTATGAAAAAAAATTTTCAATGTAAATACCATATCGAGATAAAATACTATATACAAGAATTAAAATATTGTATATATTTAACTCCTGTTTCGTATTACCGTTATTAAAAGAAATATTGTCAACTACGTTGTTGAAAAATCAATTTTTGTAAACCCCTTGGTGCCTATATGATCACAGTTTATAACTATTATTGGGATCTGTAGTTTAATTCCCACATTACTATAAAAAAAGGAATTTTAACCAAAATATTTTAATTCACGCCACCGCTAACTTTTTAGGCAATTAAATAGAATAAAAAAACACTATTTGAACCAAATCGAACGGATTATATTCTTTCAATTAAGATGAAAGTGGTTTAATAATTACACTTTCTGAATTGCCCATAATCAGTGGTTTTATTTAATTTTAAATCCATTCGAAGTTGACACTTTGAACTTCTTTAATATCAGATTTACAATGAAAATTTAAATCATGTTTTTGTTATGATCGAAAAACACTATAGGTCACAGTTTCAATTCAAATATAGTATCAATGAAATTATACTAGTGACTAATCTCAGCGAGGCAGAGCATCTCGGTTAGGGCACTCAGTTGATGTCATCGTTTACACGGGGAATTTGAGGCTAAATGACCGTATGTTGACGATTGAAAACATCGTCGGTAAACCTAACATGCAGATTGAAAATGCATGGATATACCTAATGGGTGACCTATACACTAACATGCCGATTTTATTTCACGTCACATAGGTACGTAAGAATGATAGGAAATAATGATCGATTTCGAGCACAATTTAGTTTTTAATTGTCGTATAATTTGGGCGTATGTTAATGAGATTTACAAGATATTTAGTTGAAATAAATTCGTGAATTTAACCACTTCATATTCAGATCATACACAGAGAATAAGACACGTAATACTATAAATCGGAATAAATCTGTTTATCTCGCTTGATGAGAAATGCTCAAAAATTTCATTGTACGAAAGACAAATATTTTTTTTTATGATATTTCTCTTTCCGACTCACCAGTTTACATTTATGTATCATATTGAGATTATGAACGTATGAAAAAGGGACAACGGGAGGTGCTTGACGTCATCAGTTTACCCGGCGATAGTAATTCATTTGGATAAGAACATTTGATACCTTGTAGTAAGGTTGGTAAAGTTGCTAATTGTAGGTACGAAATTTCAAACCAATAATTTATTCATTCTAAAAAATACAGTTTTTTTAACCGATTTCAAAATTAAAAAGGAGGTTCTCAATTCGACTGTATTTTATGTTTGTTACCTCAGAACTTTCGACTGGGTGAACCAATTTTGATAATTCTTTTTTTATTTGAAAGCTGGTGCTTCCCGTGTGGTCCCATTTCAATTTGGTTCAGTTCTGACGATGGCATCCATGAGAAAACCATATAAATTTTAAATTTACATTAAGTAAGTGCGTGACAAATGAATGAATAACTCAATATAACGCCAACCGATTTCTATGATTCTTTTTTTATTGGAAAGGATGTACCTACTTCAAAGATAGTTTGATAAGAGTTTGGTTGTCAGACAAGGAAACACTACAATACATCTAGCAATAGACATCGACTCCAAAAATAACAATAATTGTAACTACATTATATTATCGTAATAATTTGATTGACTTTTAAGTAGTCTAATATTTTTCATTTCATTTTACTTAGGCGAACTCTAAAAAACATTTTGATCATTGTTTGTTATTCATAGGTATGTATTGAGTTAAATTTGAAGTGAGTAGGTATCTACCTATCTTCTTGCGTGGTAAACACATAGATCGTACCTACGTATCGATGAGTAGAGAACGTAAGTTGATTATTAAGTTGTAGAAGAATACAATTATTTTTTTAATTTTTAGTGCATATTAATTTATTTTGGAATAGTTTGTTTTTTGAAGTCGGTTTTTTGTAAAAATTTCGTTTATTTATTTATCCACAATAGAAATACGAAAGTGAAACATGCAAATCGAGACTTTATGTTGACTACGGAGCCTTATGAAGTAATTACGCAAAATATATGAACGATCTTGTCTCCACGAACAATATGTAATTGTATAAATTCGTCAATGCCTCAACTACGAGATTACAAATAATGCCGCCCTTTCCGTAATGCAGTCGATCTTGTTCCTGAGAACCGCAATCCCCCTTCTCGGCTCGCGTTTAACCTAACCTAACCCATGACATAGACAACACAAACAGCCGAGAGAACACCCATGAAACTCATTACCGTCCATCTCCTCGACTCCCCAACTCTTCCCCTACAGAATCCCCGGAATGACGTCCCAAACGGCGCCTTTATTGACGCGCCGGCCCGATTTAACCGTTTGTCGGCCCCGGCAAAGCGATCCATATGGTCAATAAAGTGGGCGGGGAGAGTTTTTAAGTCTGCGGCGCGTGTTTACCCGCGCCGCGCCGGCCCGGGAATAGCCCATCGCGCCGGAAGGGACTGATAGAAAAGGGACAAAAACGATGTCTTTTTTCGGGTGCGGACGTACGACCTATTTGAGAGAGCGGCCCGCGGCGGCACGCGCCGGCCGGCGCGCTGTCCGCTCCCGCACACGATCACGACCGGGTGGGTGGGGCGTAGGGCGAAATGTCCGATTTCGCTCTTCAAGGTTCCTAAGGTGGTTGTAACTTAGATTTGATCTCACCGACCGATGTTAAAAATTAACACGCCATTAATTTTACGGTATGATTTAATTTTATGCATCGACGTAAAATATGGGAGGACACTTTGCTAAGCAACAATTAACGCGCCCAAGTATGTCGGCTTGTTATGAACGTTCAAGTCAAAAACACACATCAACACGGACACCAAGGGTCTCTTCCACCATTATCCTTTTAAACTCACTTCTAACTAAAAGTCACTTTTAAAATTAATTTTGCTTTCAATGTCATCCTATTAACGGATTGTAGTCCGAACAACCATTAAAAGGAGGAATGTGGAACGCAAATTTTATTTTTAAAAGTGACTTTTTGTTAACCGTCAGTTTAAAAGAAGATGGTGGAAGAATCCATAAGTCTATCGATTGTCATTACGCTGTCAATTTTGCCAATTTACGTAGTTAACGTTATGTCAAATATAACTTACACACATACGTAGTTCGTTGCCGTGCTTTCCGTCGTTCCTTAGTATTTAATACTATGTCCATTTTTTACGACCGTAATTTTATGTATAAATTTGTACATTTTTGTACACTTTGAGCTAGTTTATACCCGACTACGAAGGGTTATGATTTTAGCAGGCTATGAATGTACGTATGGTATTTTCATCTGTTCTCGTATAGCTCCTAAACTACTTATCACGTTTGGACAAATGACAATTTAAAAACATGTCAAGTTTGACATCAAATGAAAGGGTTTAATTCAGAGATTCCGAAAATTTACAAATTACAATTTAAAAATATGTCATTACTCTATGATAGACAAAAATATGTGTGTATATATAGGTATGATGGAATATTTAATTTTAATTAAACAATTTAATTTAATCAATTTAGTTTCCATGAAAACGAAATGTCTTAGTGTTTGTATAGGTCACCGAAAAGTGTCAGATAAAATTAGAGTTCAAAAATTAAAACCGACTACGAAATAAGAAACTAGAAAGGCATAAACCAACTAGGTGTTTCATTGGGAGGTGTTAAGCCGTAGGTAGTGTTTTCTTTAGGAATGTAACTTATGTCTGACTTCAATGTAACTTAATGAATACCAACTTATTAAAAGTGCGTTGACTCACAAATTAATACCACGTGAATTTTAAATTTAAAAATTGTAATTCGAAATGTTTTTATTTCATAGATTACAAAATAACACTTGAAATGTGTCATATTTTTTTGTGAATTTACACTTTACTGCTCGTTCGAAAGGCAATTTCCTTTCAAGAAGAACGAGCTAAAAGTCACTCTTTTCTAATTTTATCATCCATAATCAACACGTATACAAAACCATTGATGAACCAAACAGCCCAGTAATAGCCGCATATGTCTATGGATATTAGTCTTCTAAATGTCACTTTTATAATTTTTATTTGTCTACTTTTTTACTTTTTATTGTTTAATAATAATCTTAAATTTAAATATAAGGGTAAATCTTGTATAGCCACAGGGTCTCTATTGGACATACGCACACAAAGCCCTCTAAATGAATTTGGGACTTTGTACAATCGACTAACATGTAAACACAGTTTATTTTTATTTTAGGTTATGAGTATATGTCGTTCATTATTTATTTTAGACATTTCTAATTTTATTTTTAAATATAATAAATGTTCGTATATGGATGGGATACCAGAGTTAAGATTTCAATTTCCTTAGACTTCAGTGTTCAGTAATTGTTGCCATTCAACGAAATATCTAGCCTGTTTATTTTTTTAATCATTTATTCCATAGTGTCGTAACCTTTTGTTTAAGATAAATGCCAAAACCTAATACATAAAATAGAAAATATCAATGTTCAATTTTGTATACTTAAAAAAATTTTAGATCACGTAATTGATAATATGATTATAATACATCGATTACGCGTCTATTGCACTGTAATGAGCAGTATACAATTTTTAAAATATGTTCCACTTCTTTGGAGTTTTAGTTAACGTTTATTTTAACTAACACATAATAAAGTAAGTTCACTTTCTTTGACAATACTGCGAATGATTTAAATACGTATCAATAAGTTAAAGAACAATGTGAACAACCAAATTGTTATTATCGTTACAAGTTTACTAACTTAGAATATCCTTTGGGGTGACAGGCCTGTAGGGCCGCGGGCCTGGCGTCGTCGTCCAGCAGCAGCGCCGTGCGCAGGCCGGCGCGGCGCACGCGCACCTCCATGCTGAGGCAGAAGAGGCGGGGGTCGCGATGTCTCATGCGCACCTTCCGGAGCAGCGCCGCCACCACCTCGCACGCGCGCGTGCCCCATGTCACCGGGAGGGTCTTGTATTCGATGTCCGGCCGGAGGCAACGCGCGTACACCTTGATCGTTGTCTGCAACACAAAATATAGCATTCGATAGTTATTTTCACTCACATGATTACGAAATAGCAAACTAAACTTAATTTTTTTATGAACGTACTCTCAACGTACTCAAAAACCGCAAATATACATAAACCATCAATTAAATGACATTTGCTCAAGATATACCTAGGATAATGATGAATTTGTCATTGACCTTCATCGTTTAAAATTTAAGACAATAAGAGAAATAAAAACAAAACAAACTAAATAAATAGTTCAAACAGAAGACAACGTCGCGTCACGTTATGACTGCTAAAAATTTCGCAATAATTATTAAACAATTAAAATAGATAGCAAACGACTCAAAAACAAACAATACGGATGATTATTAATTTCGTGAAAATATAAAGCTCACATGGATGTTGTGAGGATGGAAGGCGAGACGCACGCGCGGCAATCCCGTCGACGCGTCCATGACGTACACAACACACGACACGCAAGCGCATACTGGCGTCGGACACGAGCGACGCACCGCCCGCGCCGGCACCGGCCGCCGGCGGTGCAACCGGTTGTCGAACCCCGAACCGACGCTCCAATGCAGGAAGCACCGAGGGTGCTTGTAATCCAATATGGAGACAGGTGTAGGATGCTACGCAATACAGTACCCACTTCATCGAAACCTATTTATTCACTTTGTACTGATTCTTTGGTTTGCTTGAGCGGTTGTATCGATTTTTGCTCTATTCCAAACGAAAGCTTAATATAACTGGACAAATTTAGGAAATAGGACTCTGAGGGTTCCGCACAAACTCTTGCGTAGATATTTCATCTATAAACAGTCTCAATGATTTTTGTCTGTTTTCGATACTGATACTGGCGAGATATTGGTTCTCGCCAGTGTCAGTACGAAGTATCAGTTACCGTAAACACCTGCCTATATAATTTAACCAGAATTGATCAAAAATTAATAGAGTTTTAAGGGTGTAACACAGACCAACGGACAGACGGCACGACGACATTATAGATTTCTATTTTATCTGTAAAAACGAAACCCTAAAATTGAACTAAAACCTATGGAAAATTATGTATCCCTTCTGGCGTCAGACACTTATTTTTAATATTACCATCATTGAAATAATTATACATCATATAACATGTTAGTACTCCTTTCGTGTAAATAATTGAGAAAAACAGTTTGAGAGAAGTTGAACCAACAACAATACCAGATACCAAGAAACTTTTTTCCACTACGCGCAAGAGTCTAAAACCGTGTAAATAAACAATTATGGTAACTCGTTGCTTCATTTAACAACCATAGTAAGAAGAGGTTAACATTAGGAAGTGTTCAATTCAATCATTACTTCGGCCTTAAGCCTTAAGCACGCTACACGATACCACAAATAACAAATATTCTTATCGAACATCATAAAAGGCCAAGACAACTAACTGATTTTAATATAGATCAAAAAATTATTTACTGAATACGACGCCTAAAAATGTTTTGAAATATGTTTATGACTAATACTTTTAATCTATTGGCCTACGCATTTTTTATTAAAAGTAAACTACTTACTGCGCACAGGAAATACAAAACTATAAGGGTCGAATTTAAATATTTATGCTTATTATAAAACGGAAAAGGAGTAAAAAAAAACTATTTAAAAAACGGAGAATGCATATCTGAAAGTAGTATACGAACAAAGACGCGACACAATTAGTATGCATGAAATTGATTTTACTATATTGCTTCAATCGTTCTACTACAGTTGACCTTATGGTTCTGAAAATGGATAAGCGTTTAGGGCAGCATTACGTCGTCGTGAGTGGCGCAACTGGTTGCCGGAACCGCAAAAAGCGCGCGCCGGACACCGCGCAGCTGGAATGCCGCACTCCCGGGTGCGGGACCGCGCGCCCGACCGAGCGCATCTCCTAGCGGGTTGAAGAACAGTTTCGGTTGGAGGTCGATGCCTATTTTGAAATTTTTCTCCTTTTAGCTGAATGACTTTTATTTTTATCACTGGCTTCGAAGTCTAGTTCACCTGTGATTCAGCTTCAACTTAATTCTTATACTTGTTTGATTTAATGTTATTGTACAATTAATATTTAAAATATTTGATAAAATTAATCAAACATTAATTTACAGCAAAAAAAAAACTGCGTTTTTACATAAATTCAATAAATAAATAATAACTACGAAAAGTAATAAATCGTTTTTAATTTTTTAAATAAATTATTCAGATACATAAATATTACCTAAATTAGCACTGTCACTACTACCAAAATTAATTTTAACTGGTAAGTAGTCTTCAAAAGAAAAGAAATTGGCAGATAATAACGTTTTCAATTTATATTTCACAATGACAAACTACTGAAAAAATTTACAAGAAAAATACAAAACATTTCAACTTATATTTCATAATGAAATCATAAAACAGTACGTGCAAACGAAAATTCAGTCACGCACGATCGCCGCGCCAAATGGCCACGTGCGGTCAAAGATGGAAACCGTATTGTGTCATCGCATCGATGCTCTTACGCAACAGAACGTCGCCCTCGTTAGCAGTTCATGCGTTGATTTGCAGATGGCGTTTTTAATCATATGTTATTGTATTTTAACGCACTCGGCTGAACAAATGAAAACGTTAAGCGATAGCATTAATACGTACTTCACGAGGGCAACGAACAGTAGCCATAATAGACGACGTCTGCGGCTAACATCTTAGACAAGAACGCGACACGGTATAACTTACGTACAGTTGAAGACAGAAGTGTCTAGAAAGCGATAAAATTAAAACTTTAATTTGACTTCATGTAAATTTCATTCACTTTCTGATAAAATACGGCGCCTTCATTAATTAATTTAACAACCATTATAAAAAATTGTAATAAGTATGATACGCACAGCGTATAACATAGCGTATGACTAAATGGTAAGTAAGTATAGATAGGAAAGTAAACTAAACAAAAGAAAAGGAGACAACAAAAATTTTGACAAAATGAGAAGAAATAGAAGTAATATAATTTATATTAACGAAACAATGCATTTTGGACACTGCTTCTGAAGGCAGCAAGTCTGCGATCAAGTACATCGATATCAGCGCACGCGTCACCGTCGGCGGTCAGGGCGCTGCACGGATTCCTCATTTTGGTTTTTGAAGTGTATTGAGTTCGGGAACAAAAATCGCGTAGGTGAGTCTATCGAAGAATGTAAAATTTCGTGTGGATAAATTAGATCTATTTGCCTACGACGCGTTTCTAGTAACTGTATTTTAAACGCAGAACACATCTGATAATAGTCGGTTGAGGAGATAAAAATTTTGACATACTTTCTTTGTACATTTTCAATGTGCTTAATATGAAAATTGTAGTGAGGTGACCGTATCGAACAACCGTACCGTAAGATGCTTCTAATAAGATTGTTATTAATGGCGTATCTAGGTGAGGGCAGAGGGAGATGGCTCGCACCGGGTGTCACATTTAGGGGTGACACCCGAGTTCATTTGACCACAAATTTTGATTTACAAAAAATGCATAACGGAATATAAGACATTGTTTATCATTAAAGTTTATCTTCAACTTAACAGTTTTGATGTTTAGGTGTCACTTCAAATCTGCCCCAAGTGACACCCAAGCTAGCTACGCCACTGACCGTTATATATACTTAAAAAATACTGTGATGTTTTTTGTAAATTCTACTGTTGACCTGGCGACGAATTTAAGCAGTTTGTTAAGCTTTTCAACGATATAATCGTAATGTGGCCGTAAGGTAATCTTACCTTATGATAATCTTATCATCAAAAAGTATACCAAAATATATCACTACAAATTTACGTTCTAGTATAGAGCGTCAAAGTTTATATTCGTAATTTAATTTGATGATTTTTTGAGAAAAAAATGAAAAGCATTTGCTGATATTTAGGACCATTTATTTCTTGAACACCACTCGTATAGCACGTCCAAGTATTTTTAAAGAGCCGTGGAATCATAGTTACTTTGAATAAGAGCAAAGCCTCCGAATTGAAGTCATGGCGGCCTGGTTGTAGGTTATTTATATGTATGTATCGTCTGACAATCCATCAAGCTATCACAGTCTAAAAGAATGTACTGTGATTGTCTGAAAAAATATTTGAACATTATGTGTACTTCTAGTAGGTAGGTACTAAATTACGGGTATCAATTCGTGAATGCGTGAAAGAAGTGAACTTTATACATATTTATATAGTATGTAAATATGTATAAAGTTCACTTCTTTCACGCGTATATAATATATACAAATTGAAATTAATGAGTAATTATCGCACTGGTTCATTTACGAAGAACTTTAGAATGCAATAGTACAACCATGGATTTTATGTGTAAAAAGTATAGAGTAAAAACGAGGGAGTGATATAATAGTGCACTAATAGCCCTTTATGTAGTATACTATAATAAAATATAAAACCTAAAACACGAGGGTGTATCACAGCTCCATGACGCAACGGCGTGACGCTCTCGTTTGACACGATTTTTTAAGTAAAAACTCTTTAGGTGCGTTAGGCGATTTTTGTTTGGGTAAAAGCTTAAGAGCTCGCATATCGTACATGGCATAATACGTATCTACGTAAAGTTTTTGACTATATACCTTGAATTCAATTTCCATTATTGTAAAATCATAACCATTATTGTAAACCTATGTTATTTCATAGCCTTAAGTTTTCACTTCTGTCGGCAGTCCCCGGTGATGACTTAATTTTTTTTCCAGTCCACTCCCAATTCCAAAGTCTGCGTGAAGGAGTTCCGTTTAAAAAAATTACATTATCTTAAACGTCCCCATAAAACCGAAACTTCTCCCCTGTACCGCTACAAATGTCAGTTTTACGCCGAGCATTAAGATGACGCTGCCGTGACTCAGTGTCAATTCGTTAAGTCACGGTCTCGAGCGAGCCCGGGACGAAAGGGTCGAGAGATTGCTTTCAATTTTAATTGGTTAATTCCGTTTATTCCAATGAAAAGTTCGACTACTGGTAATACAAAAAATGGATTATGAGAAAAGAAGCAATCGTAAGAGAATAAACTTATCATATCTGATTTATAACGTGATTTTATATAGTTTTTGGTGTTCCGTACCAGAATTCGAAAAACGGAAGGATCATTAAAGTCAGGAGGCAGAAAATCAGATTATATTCCAAATTAGAGACCGTCATTTGATTTTACAGATATTTCAATATATAAATTTCATTAATCGAAGTATTTTCGAGTATTTTTTTAATATTATTAAATCACAGAATCGAAGTATTTTTTAATGTTATTACGCAATATATTTTGATGCAGATTAAATAATTCACAATTATTGTAATTGATTCTGTCGAGGTGGTTGTAATTGAGGTTTATTTATTTTGTTGATTTTATTTTTATCCATTGAGCGATGTTTAAAAAAATGAGTTTTTTACCAAATTTCTGCAAATATGTTGCTAACAGTATGTACTGTTACAAAACTACCAAAGCCTCGAGTATAGCATGGGATCATGACACAAGCATTTCGTCCGTAGCTCCGTCCATTTAGACGTAAAGTAAATTCCTTCGTCTACACAGTTCCGGTTCAATTCATTCTTTGTGTCTCCATATCTATGAACTTCGTCAGCCACACACGTTGCTAGATGGCGTTATGAAATATGTGTCTGTCATTTCTACCTATAGACGTATCCCGAGTTAGATATCGTCAATCTTCAAAGAATGCAAAATATCCCATATTCACTATAAAGTCAAGTCACACCTCCACTATGCCAAGCCTACCAAACAGACAGACAGATTTACATTTTTCACTTATAACGGTATGAAATGGTATGAATATTCTATCGAGTTATAATGTTCACGTAATTAATTTCGCATATCGGAACTCATTTTTTACATAGAAAATAATAATAATAATAAAATTAACGATTCCCTAAAATATTACAAATGGTATTCTATAATAGCCGAAAGAGAGACACTCCACAGGATCAAAGGTTTTATTTTTGACGAGGGCCGCGCGGCCCGGCACTGCCTAATTGCGTCAGGTGTGTCATCCTGATAGCGCGTGCTTCCGCGGCGCGTTTTTCCCACTTCCTGCGCACGAGTTCAGCTCGTTGCCCCAATTTAGAGAGCGGCGTGTAATCGCCTCGAATGGACTAGTGACGTCATTTGCCGTCATTTACGTTCGGACCGGAAAAACGCGTTTTTCCTCGGCCAATCGTAAAAAGAGGCGGTTATTATGGATGATGTTGCTTGTCGACTGTGTGTAACTTTAAATTTTTCGCGAATAATTATAAAAAAAAATGGCCAATTACACGTCGCACTGGCGCACGAAGGGTTTCGCATTACAATATTTAACACTACATTTTTTTTAAGCTTATAGCGTACAGCAAAGACAAATGACTCTCAGTAGCATATTGCAAATATACTTTTATGAGGCGCAAAAAACAAAACACGCTTCTTATACGATGGGCCACTTTTAATTTAATTTAATCTTTATTATTTGTTGTTATGGCGGCGATAGAAATACACGCTTTGAAAATTTCCACTGTCTACTTATTACGGTTCATGAGATACAGCTCGCTGACAGATAGACAGACAGACGGTCAACGGAGGCTTAGCAATAGCCGTCCCGTTCACACCTTTTGGGTAAGGGTGTCTAGAAAAAAACAAAGAGGGGCAACGAAAACGATGGTGTTACAAAAATGACGACCAAAACTGTTGCTTTTTAATAATGTTAATTTAAAAAAAAAGTAGGTAATGCTTTATACTCAAGAATTTCAATTTACTTTTACATTAATAAATCAAATAAAAAAATAAAATCAAACAAATATCACGTTGAACGCATTCGAATGAATGTTAATTGACAATTAGTCTGTTCTCTAATCAAAGGTTTTTTATCACCTTTCATAATTATTAACTTGCCGTTCACTGGCCCATTATTATTAAAAAAGAAAATCGTTTCGCTTGATAAATATTGTCATTTCTTTATAAAGCACTACAGCATTCGGTTGCTGTTTAATCCTTAAAAATAAAGAGCCACGAAATTTTTTGGTACACTCATATTGTTTATTTATATTTAGGTACGTCACAACATAATCTTCAAATGCAACGAATCGGATGACATAAGAATAGAACGGAAAAAAAAAAAAGTATATTTAAGACACATGTGTTGCGATGCGCCCGCAGTGAGCGTTGTTGATCCAGTTGCACTTTACGAGTAACAATCTTTGAATAGATTATTACTACATGTAGGGGAAGTAAATATTGAAACAGGAATGTGTGTGTGTGCTAGTACACGCGTGTGTTCCAAATGATGATGTTATTATATTACAATGCAAACTGTTATATTGCAATTATTATATTACAATGTATAATGAAATGCAAAATCTTACTACACGTTGTTATTATCATTTTATTATGCATTTCTCAATTTATTTAGATACGCTATCACAGAGCACAGTCTAAAGTTAAAGTTGTTTAAAAAACTACCATTGCAGTAGTAGACTATTTTTATTTAGACATGCAAGCGAGCACATACAAGCAATAATTAACTAATGCACATATCACTTCAACAATAAGAACTAATTGCACCATTAGTTTCGACTTACGTTCAATTTAAGAAATAAAAAAATTATACAGTTTCTATCTCAGTAGCATTGAAGTAAATTTTACGAAATGTATTTCTAACAGTAAAGATGTCTTTGACGTGATGTATCTATTAAAAAAAAAAACCATAAAGAACAAATCACATATCGGGTCTATTTAACTGGATTATAAAGCTTCCGGTCCACCTGGCACGCGCCGCACGTGCTCAGTTTTTTTGTCTTAACTTTTTGATTTCCTTGGAACCCTTTTTTCATTCAGGATTAAAGACATATGGCCGACGGCAGACGAAGGGTTAAATATAGGCAGGTGGTCTATCACCTGGTCGTTATTTACTATTTTTAATATTATGCATAGCTTTGATTCCCATTCAACCTTTGTTGATAATCGACCTTGAGTACTGACATCGAGTGAGACGAAAACTTTTGCTGATTCCGTGTTCCAAGTGAAACCTTTTTTATACGTGAAAAATTCATTTGGTCAATTGCAATTATATCTACATATCATGGAAAACGCAAACACGATTGGCATGCACATAAGTAAAGACTTAGTTATCGATTTTTGACGAGGACCGGAATCCAATCTTAACTTCTGGGTCGGAAAAAAGGGAAGCTCGCTAATGCGGTCGGGTAAACCTTAAATCATTTTTCACATAACTCTATAAGTTTACGAGACCGGATAATGACATAGGCTACTTTTTTATCCCGGAACAAAATCACAGTTCTTTTGAGGTATTTGTAATTGTAATAACTAATCTTTTGATTGGTAAACCCCAAAATTAGTACCTAAATAAAACTTCGTTTTTGGATCGGTCTAATGTTGAAATGACCCCCAAAATGCTTATTGTCCCGTCGAAATACATAGTTCCAGGAATATTCCAGGGAATATTCCAGGGACAGCAATTGCCGAGAAAAGATATATAACCAAACTTGACGATATTTGCAATGAAATGTTCAAAATAAATAAATTCGACACAGCCTCTTTACATGGAGATCTGATATAGATGATCTCTTTTGTACAAAGAGATTAAGGTGCCTGATTTCGAACATTGAACTGGGTTCACTTCCCACCTACAAATATAGGTGCAAAATATGCCAGGTCCAAGCACAAATATGCTTGGACCCTCATCTGATGTGATGAAACCTCGGCAGTAGACAGTGTAAGCAGATGTGTCTTGGCAAAAATGTTGCGGGCAAACCTGGTATCTTACTCGCTCCTTAGGAGGATCCCACAATAAAAATTAATATTAGACAGGAAAGCATTGACTAATTAAATATTTCCTTGAGATAAATTCGTTTTTCACAATGTATGTCCGGATGCTTTCCCAATCAGAAAAAAATTACTCACAAATTTTTGTATTATAAAAAGTGATCATCGATGTAACAAAAATTAGAAATGTCAGATCAATTTAATGAAGGATTGAATAACATTGACAATAAGGTACTCGAAACACATGTTTTTAAATTTCTTCTTTTTCATGACACATCGACTGAATCGAGTTATAAGTACAAAAACGCTCCCTTACTTCTGATAAAAACGAATTATGGAACCATCAGAGTAATACTACGACATCACGTTCAGAAGCTGTTATCAAATTACCATTCAATGAGGGACAAAAAAAAAATATTTCACACAATAAATTATATAATATAATATCTACTTATGTCTTTGAGTTGTTGTACGCTTCGTGGAGAAAGTTGATGCATGTGTTTAGTATGACTCTGAAACCACTCTTCTACAATATGATCTCATGAAAAAATCTCACATTTCGTAGAATGTCAAAGAGATCCTAAATCTCTAAGGAATGCTTGCCAATACAGTTTTATTGAATTAATAGATGATACAATTTTTTTTCTGTTACCTATTTTCTTGTAACGCTGCAAAGCGATCTCTATTATTGTTTTACATCATAAACAATTTGATGCACAGCAACAATTTGATCACTTTAATTAATAACATTAATGAAATTTTAATATATACTCCTAAAGCGTTAATAAGAAAACAAAGCATCTGTAACTCCTTGTATTACAAGAAAGTTTGTTTTCGTCTGATAACATTTCAATGCGCTTGCATCATCGCAGCGTCGGTTTTAAAGATGCGTGCGTTTAGACGAATTTAGCGCCCGTTGCATCGGGTTATTGTAGTGTTGCGGTTGCGAAAGAAAATTACGACGTGCATTTAAACCCACTAACGATGCACTATTGATTTCGAGCCGGCACGAAGCTCACGTTCATAGATCACAACGATGATATGCAAGCACTTAATTAACAGCCGATCGCATCGAAACGAACAAGGCAAATAGTAATCCGTAAGATTTGACAGATCGTTGTGGTAGAGAGCCATTCTGGAGTGAGAAAATGATGAGATACCAGCAGATGCCAGACTGTCACAGAATACACACGTGAAGTAATCAGGTTTTCCTGTTGCTTTTCGACTAGTGAGTGAGAGTCATCAATCCTCTCCTCTCCCCCCTCTATCACCGTCGAACAAGGGCAGGTTTAAACTTTTCCGTCGCAATTACGTAGTTTCGTTGATGGCAAAGTTTGTGAATGTTGTACTATGGTAAATTAATTACCGCCTACAACTTCAACAGACTGCATGACGTCAGTTGAATAGCTAGTACGGTCAACGTAATAAGTGCATTGTGAAATGCATCAATACACATCTTTTTATTGTAATTGTGAGTTCTATTTTTTTACATTTAGCTAAATCGCTGAAGCAAAGCTTTTGTTTTATTGCGTATTTTACCCAATAAACAAGTATGATATACATCAAGATCGTCATGACTATCATTGCCAAGTCAGTGAATCCTATCATTAATTTAATTATAAAAATGCCATTCGCCATCCGAAATGGAAATTGACTTCTCCCTGTTACTTAAAATATTCAGAATTGTATGGATGAATGCAAAAATTGCCCGATACTAAGCTAAATCCTATCGTTTTAAAATTATTCATCTTTCTAACGAAAACTGTAGCTATAGTATATTCTATGAAAACTATCAAAGAAGTCGTATGTCCTTTTTTAAAACTACAATTTGATCAAACAAAATATGAACATTCATTTCAATTTGTTATCATTATAGCACGCAACCCGAACATCATCCATCATCTGCGGCCGTCGTTAAACAAAAAGCATTTTCGATCATCAGACACACCTGTCGTCGCAGCAACACATTACGCACCGTACAATTATTGAGCAATTAAACCTTCACGAGCGTTTTTCTAGAGAGTGGATAGAGAAATCAGAAGCGTGTGTTGTGGAATTGCCATACCTAAATTCCGACCACCTGCTACTAACACGAAGATGCTATATATTGAACGTCTATTAAACGTTGACAAACGACATTAAAATTATACGTGTATCAACGAAAAATTATAGTGTATCAACATTAAATAGAACGATTGTTCTGTTTAAAAATTAGAGCAGGCTCCAATCAAAGATCAATACGATGTTTAAATCCGAAACTCCGATGTTGTTTTTAAAGATTTTTGCAGTAAACGAAAACTGCGAAAACTTCGAAATTACTGTAGCGATGCATAAAACGAAATTTCATTAACGGAGAATAAAGAAGTATATACTAATGATCTAGATAAACCAATACTTCCAGCATATTCAAGTACGATCTATAGATAACTAGAAATTTAGACGCACACAAATATAGGTTAGGTTAGACTTTAAAATTGAATTTAATCTAGATAATTTTATTCCCCGTTAATGAAAATTCGTTTTGTGCATCTGAAAATATTGATTGATCTAAATTTTATTATTAGTAAGAGTTAATGTGAAGACAGATTCGAATTGACACGCCATTTTCATAACAAAAATGGGGCATGTTAGTATATTGCAATTGTTGAATCAAAAAATTAATTAATTATAAGAACAGTACCGTGAAAAACCGCGATTGAATAGAATTGGACACCTATCAATCAATTTTATACCGAATCGATCGAGAAAAAACCAACAATAGCAATTTACAGCGCCGTGCGCTTTCGCAGTTTATTAAGACCTCGCTAAATAAGGTTTGGGTGATATTTGCCATTTTCCAAATTAAGCACGCTTTCATAAAGATACACTCTGCTGCTCAAGGGTATCAATACCGTCATTTTTATCATATTCATGAATTATGAATCATATTAATTCATAAAATAATATTTTACGAATTATCCATTTTCTTCTATATTAAAAAAAACGGGGTATATAAACTGCCACTGAAAAATTATATAAATAGTATTTCTAAGAATTATTTAGGATATTAATCTATATTTACTCAATTCTCTTTATTGTTTACGACTAAAATTTTAAAATATATATCATATCTATCGGTGAGTTGGTGGTGAAAAATAAAAAAGTTAATTAAACGTAAAATTTGACAAACAATATATGGGCTGTCTGTCAAAGTTTACAAATTGCGTTTTTTTTTTTCCTGAGGCGCAACCATATGCGTCTATATATATTTATGTCAGTCAGAACAACTGACATTATCGGATCGGACAGCATTAAAAAAAAATATCTCCGGAAAATACAAAAGTCATTTTAACACGTAATCTGCTATATTCAATAAATGAATTATTCGAATTCGATTTCGTGGAAACAGATCATGAATTACATTTTTACTATTATAAACTTGAATATATTCGTGAAAATTCAAGGAAGGTTTATTGAAGCATGTTATAGTGAAAAATAACTTATGCAACTAAGATATTTAGGTATATATTCCCAGTAATAAAACCACAGATTGGGAAATACGTATGTATGTGTGTTGAACTATAATAATAAATATACCTATTTTTATTTATTTCATTTATCATGAAATCAAACAGAAAACTCACCGTCACGGTGCCGCGTGTTGCTAAAGCTCTCATAATGGTCGATTTGACTATCAATAATACGAGAATTCACCATATATTATAATATTATCATTCGTTATTTGTAACTATTGCTTGCGATAGTCGACGTCTGATTTGCTTACGTCTGTGCTTCTATGACCGAAGTAAAATATGGTATTTTCGCTTGATATTTGGCTTAAGATCACAAAACCTATATTTTTCATATCTATTTTAACATGGTATTCTGAGGGGCGAACGAGCATTCGAGGCACCTGAGAATAAGTAATCACCAAAGCCCTGAACAATGGAGAAGTCACAAATGCGTTGTCGACCTCTTCGAAAGGAATAGGATATCCAGGGCCGGATTTAAATTAGTGCCGCCCCTGGGCATTGTAGAAAATGCCGGTCCAACTCTGAAATTTTACATAAAGTTATAGTTTTGATATCTTATTTTTAAAAAATTAAAATAACTAATTTATTGCAGGAAAATTATTATGTATTATATACGTTAATAACATAAAACAATATTGTTTTTGTTATCATCATAAACAAAAAATAATGAATGAGAGATAATTATTTAATTATATTGACCAATTTTGATACTATTAAATTATTAATTTTTTTCCTAACTTTGCCGCCCTGGGCACTAGCCCCAACTAGCCCTAGTATAAATCCAGCGCTGAGGATATCTGACAAAGAAGGAAGTGGGCTAAAAAAAGGGGCAGTGGACTAATTAGAGAGGGAGTGGACTAATGCAAGGAGAAATGGGCCACCGGAACATCGGAAGCTGTTATTTCACGTATATTCTCTGTGAACTCATGAGAAATATGAAAATAACTTCTATCACTCGGTCTTACTCAACGTATTCAAGAATATAGGCCAAGCCTGAATTCAACAACAGGCAATATATTCAGAAATTTCCCTCTACAATTCAGAACCGTACATACTTTTTTACCACAAACAAATTTGAATCAGATTCAAAAATAATATGATACTCGTAAATATTCAACGTACGGAATCCTCTCCACGCAAGTTGAACTCACACTTTTTAATGTAATTTAGGAGGGATACTCGTATTCTTATCATATATTCATATAAAACTTCATAAAGAATATACTTTTTCATGAAAGTAAAATAATCTTTTTTCTACGATCTTATACAAAGACGCACGCACCTACTTTACACAATCCATATGATTTATATGCATCGAGAAAGCTCTGTAGGCGTGGATGGGCTGACTTCTCATCGTGATAGTTGGCAGAAGCGCCTCTGCCACTCGACACCCAATAGCGGTGGTGAACCGAAAGGAAACAAATCTAAAGTGCGTCGAACGAAAAACAACAAAAGGATCCTTGTTTTATTTCGCTCCATGGCCCGCCCTCCAGCGGCTCGTTTTGATAGCTTTTTTCTGGAACTTTGATGCTCGGAATGCTATTTATAGAGACTTTTTGATGGACGAGGACAACCGTGGCCGTGTGTTGTGATACGACTCTATTCCGTACACGGAATAATAGTCATTCTATACATTTTAAAATAAAATCTATGTACAACTCCGAGCAAATATTTAACGATTAAGGATCGAAAACCCATTTAACGGTAAATGTCAATACTTACTGATTTTTATTTTATGACCCACAGATAAAATTATGTTTCTTGTCTTCAGCATGTAAGTAAAAGCCTTATCCTAATCTATTGGAATAAAAGTTATCTACAACTCGGAGTAAATACTTAATGATTTTTAAGATCGAAAAGCTTTCAACGGTAAATGTCACGACTTACCGCTTTTTATTTTATGACCCACAGATAAAATTATGTTTCTTATCTTCAGCATGTAAGTAAAACCGTCACCTCTAAGCAAAGTTAATAAATAATTTAAGGGCAATGTGTGCGCTTTTATAATAAGATCCCAGCTGAAGTTCAAAACCAGTCATTTAATGAATTTAACTGTTTCGTTAAAAGAAAGTTATATGAAAAGGGCTATTATACTGTGTCTGAATATGTAAATGAAAAAATCCGCATGGGATTGAACTGCTCGACTATCAGGTTGCTTCATGTTATTACCAAATGTTGTACTAAATTATTAAGTATTCAATATTTTGTACCGATGAGTAAAAAAGAGCACACCTTGAGTTTCTTGCCCATTCTTCTCATGGTGAATCAGCGTTTGGAATGGGTGGTAATTTTAATGTCGAAAATAGTTGTTCTGACGCGTTTCAAGATTAATTTCTATTACCTACGAAATAAAGATATTTTTGATTTGACTGATTTGACTTGATCTTTACCAATCTGTGTAACCAAATTATGTACGAGTTACAGTTTAGATCAGTCTGATGCCATCCCCTTTATTTAGTCAGGAACGGGATGCTCCGCGGTTCATCGGTTTTAATATCTGTTTTAATACCTCGGTTTTAATACCTGTTCTGGCGAGATGCCAGATAAAGTATGAAAATCGATACCTGTCGTATCTAGACAACGACGTCGTCCGTTTAATGGTCACCATAATTAAAAGACCGAATTGATATTATAAGGAAGGTTCATTAATCTCCCACGCCTCTTCGACGCCAATCGCTCCCAATTTGGTTCGTACATAGTTGTTTTCCGTTGATTGATCGATATTAAAAAGATAATAATATTATAATGAGAAATTTACATTTGTTTCCTACGGCCGGAATGTCAAAAACAGAAAAATATATGGCTTTACTTTGAACTGCTACATGTATTTGAATATTTTTAAATCGGCCTCATACAAATAACGCCTGGCGAGAACTAAACTCCTAAATCAATTTAAACGCATAGACATACATTTTATAAAGATTACTTTTATTTAAGTACCCATTTATTATTTTTTAGGAATGTCAAAAAATGCTTCTGCAGTACATCGTCGCTCCCAGTGTGTCGATACGTCTGTCTGTAACCTTTTGTTTGGGTCAAAACCTCGCGTAGAATGACCATTGTGTGTGGAATAACCGTCTGTCTTTAAGTACAATATCCGAAGCTGTATAAATATGAAACATGTGTCATATCTTTGTGAAATGAATGACCCGTTTCGTAGTTTCTAAACGAATTATTATCCATATACAAAACAAATGACTGTTCACTGTTAGCTGATAATTTTGTAACGATTAACCTCCCGAGATAATTTTAATGAACATGTTCTTTTTAACCAAACCATTATAGCAGTAATGATATTTTCTACAAATAATAGTTATCATGTACTTCAATAAAACGGCGCTTTTAAATAAAATATTTTAAGACAATTATGATAATTTATTTTATTGTGAAGTACTCGGTATTTTATTATCAGTAAATGTTGTGAAATTTTAAGTAAATTACGATAACGCTAAATATATTAAGCACACTTTAAATATTATACAAATTCAATAGTTAATGTCATTAACAGGGATGCAATAATGAAAGCGCATTAAAGGTGATAATAAAAAAAAGGTCGAGATGACGAAAAAGCGACATGGCGCGCGCGAGGTCAAGGCGGCGCGCGCGCCTCGACCGGGCCGCATTTCCTTTTACGGGACACATCGCCTTGTACAACGATGAAAAACTACCAAAATCTCCAAAAAAAACGAAACGATCAAAAACAGAAGAATTGTTCCACAACTAGTTAAGTTTTATTAATTTTCATCGTTAGCGTGCTAGAATTAGTACCTGGCAATTTATTCTAAAATTATAAATAAAAACAAAGTAAACATAAATGATCACATATAACCTTATGCGGCATCAAATATATTATTAAACATTGTATGTAACATGCCTTATTTACTTTCCCACGCAGCGGCATTTCGAATGTCCTGTATAATAAACCTAAACACACAAAGCTATATAGTTTTTCATATGCATTTAGATATCATTGATAATTATAATTTGACACCTGTCAGATTTTCAAATGCCAAAAATAATTATCTTGGTTTAATTTATTGGTATTAATTACCTATAGTTCCTACGCAACAACTCAATAACTCAGCAGATAAACAACAAAGGAGAAATTAATGGAATGGTACAGATTACAAACACAAGTACGTTTAAAAAACAAACGAATAACGCTGGGTATTTTTATAAAAAAAAATCCTACAAACTGATGACGTTTGAGTCTAGATTTCATCCCAGCTTAATTCTTGTAAGATTACGACTTCACAGCATTAAGACTGGACTAGAAAAGATAAAATTACCTCATTCATAGGGATATGTTTTCAGGAACATGTGCACTCTAGAGTATTAGGTGTCTCTGGTTAAGGCCTAATTCATGAAGCAGGAACACGTGGGCCCAGTCTGGCGCAGTATATAGACGCTATATCATTTTACTCTTAACATAAGTACCCAACACTGACCGGCTTGAAAAGCAGTATTTTATATGTAGCACATCATGGGTAAATAATGAATATCAGAACGTTTTCCATCTCGGGTTACGGGCGGGGAAGATGGCGCCTGTGTATGCGCGGGCGCCGTAATACGAAACGCGGTGTAACGCATAACGGAGGCGCTTGTGTATGCGTAATGAGACGACACGGAGTTGCACATAAGTAATGAGAAATAATTTCAATACATCTCTTTTGCTTTAATTCCGTGCGCTTTATGCATCTTAAATACTGTAGTATTATTTTGTAATTGAATTTTGTGATAAATCATTAAAATTATGACTCACAAAAATGATCCGATTTATTTCTTTTGCCAAACTGGTTTTATGTAGTATAATTAATATATTGATATAGCTAAATATATACACTTATTCGATTTTCGGTTTGGTTTTAATCTCATTTTATAATTTTCGGCAATTTCTTTATTTAATCAGACAATATTGTCGATTTTCGGTTTGGTTTTTATTGCTTAATTATGATGAATTTAATTATGACATTTAAAAAAAAAACAAATAAAGAGGAATATTTCTCCGATTGAACAAACCGATTTGAAGAACCCATTAAATCTGTATTATTTACTGATACAATTTTTTTTTATTTGATGACGTATAATTTTACGTTAATGGTAACGATAGAAAATTAGTAAATTTTTTATTAACAACTTTTCTTGAAGGAACGTAAAGTTAAGGAAAAGTGTTTTTTTTTTATCCTATAAAACAGAAAACAACAGTCAATTAAAAGATATTGAATAAATTAAAAATATCTTCTTTTAATCTGTATCTATAAGAAATAACTAATTGTAAATCTATAATCTATGACAAATACTTTATGAACATCATTTGACAAATAACAAATTGTCTGGTTTTATTGTTGACCCCGGATCCCGGGTTCTGCTCCCCATCCCGGTTTCAATTTAGATACCGCTGCCGGTCACGGTTCCAACTTATAGGAAGCCGGAACAAATGCTAGTATCGACATAAATTATACCTAAACCATATTATTTGGGAATAGTGGAGCTTTCCATTACAAAAAAAAAGTTTTAGAATCGGTATTTAGTTTATCGGTATTAATCGGTATTTAGTAGTTCTCGATAGTACAAATAACGGACGATGTCGGGGACAAATGCTAAAACAGATTGCTTAAAAACCCTCTCCATGAAAAAGCCATTTAGATTTACCTACTTTCATGGTGAACGATGTTGGAGTCTAGCGATTACACATACACAAACATCCATTTTTATATACAGAATACGTGATTATTATTTAATATACACTCATGTGCAGATATTCAAACATTGCCTGATTTAACAGGGAAAGAAAATCGTGGTGCATGCTGTCTCCATGGCGATGAACATTTTCAACGACTAGTTAAGTTCGCCGCATGCGTCGTGGTAGTGCTGAGACAAAGGTTCGATATCTTAAAGATCTACGACAAAATAGTTCTGTTTTAATGGATACACGATGTATCCCTTAAAACAGGATTTATCAAACTAATTAAATGGGCATCTTGAGGGAAAATCTCTATGCAAATTTAGTTTGTTCATCGAACAACTTCACAGCGTGCGGCCGACGTTCACGCCGACGACCAGGGCTAACGGCGCATTCTCAGAAGTGCAGTGGGCGGCGGCGTCGGATGCATCTTTGCTTGCACAGCCGCGGCGCCTTGAAACGACCGAAGATAATGAGGCGCCGACCGACGGACGCGTGTTACTGGTTCCGTGAACAGAAATCCTTATATACGAGTTAAGTGTCACTAAATATTTATACATGATTTTTAATTTCATTATCGAAAATGACGAAGCAGCGCTTATTCCAAATAAAAGTATGAGAACAGCAAGAATGTTAAATACATATTTAACATTCTTGTACATTAAGATTTTCGAGGAATCGATGCGTCGTATTTTTCCTTTACAATCACATTAATGTACAAAGATAAATCAAAGGTTTATTTCGATAAAATTACAAGGACAAATCTTTCAACCTGCGGTCGCCCGCGAATCACACTTCATACGAAAACGTGTCTTACGACATTCTCTTCTCTGTCTCGCAAATGCATTGCGAAAAAATTTGTGCCGGTAGGCATTAACGGCACAAGCAGAAGAGGTTTTTTTTTCTTTAAATGGAAAATCAGAGCCTATAGATATTTATGTACTTACACCGATCTTCATATGTACATACATGTGTTTTGTAAAAAAAAAATACTTAAGTACTCGTAACACTACCGAGCGACGATACGACTTGTACAAGCAGCAGAACTCGAATGCTTTAAGAAAGAAAAATACCAACATCGCATACAAGGTCAAGTCGAGCGGTGTCCCGGGAAGTTGCCGGTCGGTTCGAACGCAACGTACCGAGAACTCGTGAAGGTACCTATTTTTATGCAAATCGGGCGCGAACACGCGGACAACTCTGAAAGAAATGACGTTTGCGACACCGGCCGTGTCGCCGCCGTCGCCGGCGAGTGTACGTACGCGTTCCGCTTATCGGGAAAACCGATGACCGGTGTTCGGTGTTCGAGGAAAAATCGATACCTGCCGTCGATTCAATGCATTTGAGGTGTGCTTATCGACTTTTGGAGTCGAGTGAAATCACACCACTTGACTCGTGACTCGCGGAGCACAAATCCCTCGATCAGAAATAAATAAATTATGGTAGACTACGAGTCTAAAGTGGGGTGAATAAAACCTTGAGAGAGCACCCGCTCCCAAAACAGAATAGGTGATTGTGGCAGTTAGTCTGCGATTTGCCTTAGTATATACAGAGATTAACTTTTGGCTCAATTTGAAGTGAAATTGTAATATATATCCATATTTAAACATAAGCGCGTAGTTACGAATATATTCTCTCCAAAATGACTTCAGAATTTTTAAATGAAATTTCTCAATCGAAGAACTCATTCATTTAAGCCGGCAATAAGAATATACAACGAAGACACTAATAAGAATATACTTCGTTATTTGAAAAAATGTAATCTAAAAATGTGGCAAAATAGAAAAAAAAAATATTAGAAAAAATTATATAAAATGAGTGCAAATATGCATCTACCGCACAGTTAATGCAGCTGTTCCTCATCGAGGTTCCTCATGCACATCCAACAAATTATGCAAATTAAGTCGACGGCGAAAAAACGGCTCAAGTTTGATTAATGTGACTACATAATTTGATAACCGCTCTCGCCGTTTGAGTCATTCGAAGATTAAAATGTAGAATATTCTAAGTCCGAACAAATAATAATTTCGCCGTCAAAAATTTGTCATTGATGGCATTAATATCAGTACAACGATATTCATAAACACATACCACATACATCAATTTTATATAACTATGTGATATTTCGAACGGTTTGCGTTCAAGCGATGCGGTGAATGAACTCGCGAACGCGAGCTTACAGGCTGAGTGCTAAACCCAGCTAAAATACAGACGTCAGAGGACGTCAGTTGCGCTCAGAAAGACAGGAAATGACGGAGCTTCGCTGCGAAATTACGGGCCTTACCGCTTTAAAATGAAAACAAATTAAAATTTCCGTCTCGTCTCAGTAAATTGAAAAATGAATATGAATTAACACACGACCAATTATCATGAAATCGCTTTAAGATCTCACATAAAAATTGTTATTTCGCGGTGTGACCTTAAAGTGATTTTATGATAAATCTACGGTAGTGCAATGTCCA
Organism: Eumeta japonica; assembly: GCA_005406025.1. Taxonomy (NCBI): domain Eukaryota; kingdom Metazoa; phylum Arthropoda; class Insecta; order Lepidoptera; family Psychidae; genus Eumeta; species Eumeta japonica. The sequence continues at coordinate 64,613 of BGZK01001023.1, forward strand.
CCACAGGTCTTAAGTTTCTTTTAAGGTGCAAAATATTCAGGTCTATTTATGCTTTACTAAACGGCGTGTCTTAATCACCACGCTGACTAGATGCGTTGACGATAGCATTAAAGGGTTCTGGCAGTAGGGATTTTACTACCAGTAACGCTTACATATAATATTTAATTTCAATTATGTATAATGATAATTTCAAAAACACCATTACTACGAACGAATTAAAAAAGAATTTATAGTACTTTCTTAAAGATATTTTTTAATAATTAAACAGGTCTTTTCTCTCAGGATAAGCTCTGAATACTTTGCTTTTAGGATAAGTCATCTATCATTGTGATTTTTCAGTCTATGCACCAGCACCGTATAAACTTTCAGATCGAACATTTATTTTCGATTTAATGAATTATCTATAATAAAAGATTCAATTTTGCTATGACTCTCTTTTTGTTAAAGTCTTGGCAGTTCTTTTTGAAACATTTAAATTATCACTGTAATTCTATCGAAATAAAATTCCTAAAACGACAGAAAAAGAGACTTTACCACAACATAATACCTATGTAGCACATCGATTATTGAAAATAGACTCAAACATATCTAATTTAACAAGTACAATGAGTTATACTTCATTTTTGAATATGAAAGGCAATATCATTTAAATTATAATATCTCTTTTTACCAATTAATAAATTAAATCATTAAGAGACCGGCAGATCAAACACCAATTTGTACGATAGCTAACCCACGTATGGGACAAAGGTTTTACTGTGCCATTTAAAGCAGTTCTTTATCAGAAAATGCCAGAATTTGTACTATGTTTTAATGAAAAGAACCGGTCACATTCGACAAACCCCGAACATTGTACATTTGTATACATTGTATACATTTCATACATACTAAATGCTCTATACCATAATTGTTTCAACCATTTTACATGCTCCAAACATCCTGCATGTTTCAAACATCACACAAGCTCCATACATCCTACTTATTCCATACATTATACATGCTCCAAACACCCTAGGGGCCATTCATTAATTACGTAAGGGCGATTTTGGCCATTTTTGACCCCCCTAACCCACGTAAGCGCACATAAGATTTCTCAGACTCCCCCTCGCCCTTCTTACGTAAGATTTTGTTTGGTTTTAGAGAAGGATCAATTACATTCAAACTCATGATTTGACGTAAACAAGATATTTATTTTTTAACACATAATTTTGGTTATACAATTATATTATTATTAGGTTTAGAGAACGATTACATAATTATCAAATAGTTCTCTAGTCTATCTGTACTATAATTAAAAGTAAGTTTTAAAATAACTGTGAAGTAAGAAAACAAATCAGTCAAACAAAAAATAAGGAACGATTAGAATTGAAATAATCTCAAAGAAAGGTTATAATTTAAACAGTTACAAACGTTAGAAAAGAGTGGGGCTAAAGGCGCAATTATCGGAACAGCATAGAAATTCCGCGAGATTTTCATACTTGTGAAATTATGGTAGTTTGAGTAAAATTATATGCGACTGTGACTAATCGTTCATTGCTATTAAAAAGAAATCGCATTTTTCGACTTATAATTACGTAAGAACGGCCACCCCAATAATAATATGTAAAGGCTTAGAGACCCCATATATACGCTCCATAGGGGGCCGTTCATATATCCTTCATAGTACAAACATTCTATATACTCCAAACATTGCATATGTTTTAAACACCCTACATGGTTCAAGCATCCTACATGTTTCACCATCTTATTATTTCAAACATTCTTCAAGCTCCATACATCGTAACATGCTCCGTGCATCCTTTATGTTTTCAGATTCAAAGCTCTCATGAAGATAGAAGTTAATACTATCTTTCGAGGAATCTCTACGCTATTCAAATCGTAAACCCTTTGATTTATTAATAGAAGTCGTTTTACGTAATCATCATCTAAGTCAAATGTAATTCAATCTAATACAAAATAAAAAACAATAATACCGCACACGTAATACAGGTCGAAAGTACACTGTCACCCGCAACAAGCCCGTGTCCGCATACCGGCGCACGCGCAGCGGCCTCGCTTCTCGGAACCGGCCGGCCCAATTAAGTTGCCCAACACACAACCTCCCGTTTCGCCGTCGACGATGACGACGGCGCCCGACGGCGATTCTGACGCACAGACGACTCGCAAAGGTCAGTAATAATTCACGTCACCGCAGCCCGCCCGAGACGTCTGTCGTCGCGTCGCGCGACGTTTGCAATTTGATAACAGTATTAACAGTTATACAATGCTATCGGTGAACGGATCGGAAAATAAACCGGATGCCTTTGATTTTAGTTTATTATTTTTAGTGTCATTACCTAAATTTTATTTAATTTTTATCCAAATATCGCTCTAGCTTTTCTCAATCTCGAACGCTTCAATCGTTGTTACCGGTTTTGAGTGTACCAAATAATTTTATTAATTCCTAGAATATAGTAATTCTGTGAAAACTCTCTTAACTACCACAACATGTACATAGATAATTTTGACGTGATAACGTCTTATAAATCGATGAACACCGGCTGCACGAAAAAGCATGACTCATTGTCACGTTCCGCCCGAACCGAGCGTGCGAGCGAGAGCGCGGAACAAGTGATAGAGAGGCGTCCTAAGCGTTTGGCTTGTGACGCATCTATCTCTCTTCCACTCTATCGGTTGATGGAGTGGAATAGAGATACAAAATAACGATAATTATTTTGTATCTCTTATGATGATACAATTATCGTTACTAGATGACACAAAATAATGATAATTCAGTGATAATAATCCAATTCAATTCATGAAAGTGCGAAATTTTTCATCAATGTTTTCTTATGACGTTATCACGTAAAATTATTGTCTGTAAACCGACTTTATACACAGTCAATTTTTTTCAACTTCAAAAATGTTTCTAAATTAACACTGGATTCTCACCGAAGTGTGAGTGTACATCATAAATAATTCTACTTACATATAATTTGTAAAAGTCGAATCAAAGGTCAACATTTGCAAATTGTATGCAAATACCATTTACGATCTGGTACTGTGGGGACATACAGATGGATAGCAGACACGTTCAGTATTAACCAATACATGCATAAAAAAATTATACAACATTTTCGAGTACACATAACAACATTATAATCAATTGCTTTTAAACAAACTCACACGTAAGTTAACCTCAAGTATAAGTGAGCACTTAAATCTACATCCTGCTACCATAAAAACGTGTGCTTACATTTCAAAAGCTAATATAAAATCATAAAGTACGGATACCGGAACGAATGTGGAAACATTAGCATTGTTAAATGATAAATTTGATACGTGGAACGAAAAAAAATGTATGTACTCGATATGCTACTTGCACTTCCGGGAAGAACAATAGGCCGACAAAGCGCCGGGCGGAGCTCTCGTTGTGCCCAATTGGTGGGCTCCGGGAAACAGCAGGACCCTTCTCCAGGGCCCTACGCGATGCATCCGGGCTAGTGCTGTATGACTATCGAATTATCGATGTCCCTACAATTATACATTTGGTTTTAAAATCTCTAAATTAATATTATAAATTTATTTTTATTACACAGTTTTAAGTTATCGCTTTAAAAACCACAGTCATATAATAGTCTATAATTATATATAACTTTTTTATAGTGCATATAGGTGCTTAAATATCGAAAATTAACCCAATTTGAAATGCTATTAACAAATAACAATATCTATATTGTCAACATTTTTCACAATAGTACAGGTACTACTTGTAATATAAATGCACTAATCTCTTACCTACAATAACAGTATCTTTCAGTATGATTTCATGAGCAAGATTAGATTGTACTAATTCATCCCGTAAAAATAGTAGAGTTAATTATAAGTCGTGACGCCACAACTACCTAATTATACCTACCAGGATATATTATTGCTAACCTATTTGCACAATAGATGATTTTCCGACTTACCTATTAGGTCACAATCTTGTAGATAATGCGACCCTGCTCCAAGAATGAGCCAAGTTTTAGATGATGACAATGATGATACTGGCGAACATTATTATATCGAGGTTAGTTCGTCTTGTCTATATGCGGACATACACATATAGTTGATTGATACATTTGAACTCTCAACATACGTTCATAATTTTATTATTAATTTTAAATATACATAAAAGGTATAATGAAATTGGATCTGTATATTTTGCTTATACATATTATTATTTACTTTAAATCGATAATATCGATATCGATGAAGTCGAATGTGCACGACAACCGGCATCGAGCCAATCGAAGCTCAGACAATAGTCGATAAAGTATCACTACAAACGTGGTAGAGGTTATCGCGAGCGTGCCAGTGCAGCGTCACGCACGAAAACAAACGAATGCGTCTAGTTTCGTAACTCCGTTTGATATAAAACCGCCCTATCAGCTCTTGGCCCTTACACTAACTAATTACTCGGAGCGCGGCCTTATCATAGGAAATGATAGGAAATTTAATTAAAAAATATGTATGTACTGGTTTTGAACTACATATTTAGACTTCACGAATAGTTACTTAAAATATTTTATCAATTGGGACATAAAGTTAACTACAAAAGTCATAACGATGACAAAAACTCCTTATTTTTTTAATATAATAGTATTAAAATGAGAAAATTTTTGTTTTCCAAATTATTTTTATATGGACCTTAAGAAAAATACCCATTGTGATCCTTCTAAAACTCTTATATATTGTAACAAAGTTATATTACAGTAAAAAACAACGCACAAAGAAGTTATCAAATAAATAATAACTATCATTATTAAAAACTCTTTCGGTGTAAGAAAATATATTAATTAAAAGCATTTTCATTGTTTTGAGCTAACCTTGTCAGTTATTTACTACGAACTATCCTTTTGTCACGAAGTTTATTAATCGTAAAAGAAATTTTAATCTCTTGCATTCAAATCGTAAAATTAAAAATGCTTTACGTTTTTTTTTTCAACTCGAACTCTCGTGCAGACAAACATTATAATGCGGCTAGAATTGTCATATAATTACAACAATTATTCCCGAGACAATGGTACAGTTTGCCTGTCGCTACTGGAATAATGACTTACAATTCGGCAATAGGCCACGGGTTATATAAAAAAAAGACGGCAGGGCCATCCAATTTCGCGTTTCACGAAAATTGTCCAGCGGTTGATGTAACCAAAAGCTCATTACTAGATAATTTCAGTGGGTTAAAAACTTTCTGGCGAATAAAACTAGCGTCTTATACAGTAATTGGTAATGATATATTATTTATGGAATTTTCGGATATAATATAAAACCAATCACCAGTTTTACAACAATCCAATCTTGAAAAATATCAAGAATTTCTTTAATTAATCTATAAAAAATCTATACCTATATCATTTTATAAGCACGTACAAAATATTGTCAAACTTGTCGATGGTTCGGTATTTCATACTTTTGTCTAATATTGTATTCCAACATTTTTACCCTGGTTTCATTATTAAGATATATTGTTATAAAAATCCCATTTCATATCAGTAAAATTATTTTTTGGCTCTGCCCTACATTATTTGACGTTTGTAATTTAGCATGTATGATATTGATAATCACTAGTTGTTCACTCAATACGAAAAATAGTATGATATTCTAAGCTAAACAGATAAATACTTAACTATGGAGAATAATTCTATCAATTTTGGGACATTTATTCTTGATATTTTCGGAATACCTAAATTAATTTATTCTAAAACAAACAGAAGTGGTACTCAAATTTGATCTTTTACAAGCGCCAGCTGTGTCAATTAAGCGAACTAAAGATTAGCTGCCTTAAATGCTGACTATGTACTGTGTACCTCGAAGAGATTCATAAATAAAATTAAAAAATTACACCATATGTCGAATATATTACGAAATATTTATATTAAACTGATATTTTTGTATATTAAAAAAAAAGACGAATGCATAAATCGAAACTATAACAAAACAATAATTTTACTCGAACCATTGAATCGATTTGGAATCCATCTGAAATCCAAATAAAAACTATAATACGTTCGCCATTTTGTCATCCGATCTCCCGTCATGGCAAGTGTTGCAAAACAGTTCAATCCATGCTGATTGCACGCCGGTAAGGCACGCGCGAACAGTTCGCTTTTGGACCGGAAGAGCGCGTCTCACTTCCTGCTATTACGGACATGGGAAAATCACTTTCTACGGCCGCTGATGGAAGCCATCGGCCACCGCAGAATGTCTACATCTTTGACGTCATTGACGAATTAGAGAAATGAGCCGCAAGTTATTCTCTCAACTTTATGTAGTACTGTAATCGACTTACAATTTTTGCATCAAAATAAGACATTACTGCGTATATTCAAAGTCTAAATAAGATTTTCGTAATTGGTGTAATTTTTAAAACAGGAAAGGTAATGAAATCGAAATAGTCTAAAGCATAAATCCTCATTTTTAGATTTTCGCAATTTAAATGATACATTGATGCAACAATAACAATTAACAATCAAGTTCTTTATTAGACAGTAGGCAATACATATCGTAATGTAATTCGTTTCGCTAATGTGGATCATTAATCGATACAAGGTTCACTGCTGTTGTTACCGGTTCTGTAAGTTCGGTATTTATACACTTATCGACGGCGCACGAGGCTATCTGAGTCTTTTTTTTTAGGGTTGCAAGCAAAAATGGCAAAAACAGATTTCTTATAGTTTCGTTATGTCCGTCCGTCTGTATGTCACGGACATTTCACTCAAAAATTATTAGGTGTCTTGTATAAGCCGCTACTTAGTTTCACAGTTGAATAACCAAAATACATTTTTATAGGGGGGCAATCTACACATGTAACAGAAGCTGAAAAAAATATTTTTTCAGCAAACAACAACGTATGGTACATATTTTGACAGTTTTAAAATCTCTTTGAGGTTTCTAAGCAATTTTTTGACTAATTGAATATTTTCGGAAATAATAGCTTCGAAAGTAGCAGAAATTGTGTCTCCTCCTTTTATTTTATAAACTAAATGTTCAAAAAATATGAAAAAAAAAATCATAGGGAACACTTAATAAATACTTTTAACGAAAATTATTTTGAACGAAAAGGACGTAAGTGCTATAAATATACGCACTTTTGCTGATATCACTTTAGTCTACACTAGATTCAGAGTAATATTTGACAAACCTACTCGTTTCTCTAGTTATAGGCAACTAAAGTGTTTATACCTATTATGTGCGGGAAACATGGAAAAAAGTGTATCAATGTAGTTTTTTCATCTGTAGTGCAATTCTTTGTAGTAACGACTTCGAAAATCTACAGTGAGCATGGTCCGAGCCCAGGCTCTCAGCCAGTTTTTTTTTTTGAATATACATCATAAATTAGGTTTTGATTGATTAAGGGTAAGACGAATACCTTCGAGCCGTTTAGATAATAACAACAAATCTTCTGCCCTGTTTTCATTTACAATAAAACATGTAGTCAATTAAATAGTCACACTCTTAATTGCTATTTTTAATCATAAAATAGCATCGCATTGTCGGCTTGTAATGAAAAATATACATTGAACACACAATTTGTGTAAAATGCGTCAAAAATCACAATGTAAGTAAAACAACAATAGTATAACGTCGATATCTGTCGAGAAATTCTACGGCTTCTTACGAAAAAGTGCAATTAAAATGGGTCAAATCAAAGAGTACAGTGTTATGTCTAACATTAGTAAAATACAATCTAATAATTTAATAACTTAGAAGTTCTGTAGTATCCTACTTTGTGCGGTATTTTAGAGCAATAGCTGAATAATAAATCATCTAAATATTGAATGGAACCTTACATTATGCATACCACAGATGTCATAACCATCGAAGGTATTAACTTCCCACAGCCTACAATCGTTAAATGCCATTATTTTCAAACCTATACCGATGACACGAATAATGCACCGTTAATACCATCCTCTATGACTTTTTAATTCCTTGAGAAAGTTCCTGGGAACGAGGGCGTGGCGAGCTTTTGTTACCTCACAGAATGTCGTCTAACGTATACAGCGCAATTAATGTATTATCACGTGCATCGTCTGACTGTGGGACTCGTCGACGGCCGATCGCTCATTGCACATAGGTTATGCTATATAATAATACATTAAACATATGTATTAAAATATCTTCATATTTGGTGACCAACGCGATAGACATTAATATAACAAGACGAAATAGATATCTTGTCAAAAAATATATTTGGCTTCCCTAATTTGTGATAGTTCTCCAGCAAACTATTTTTAACTATCGGTTATTCATAATAACCAAATTATATAATATGTGGTAGATCACGACGTGTGCTCAAACTATTAAATGAGTTTCAATTTCAACAAGGTACTATCAACAAAGCTATTAATACATAAAGGAAAGATCGAAGCGGGAGATTTAGTAAGAGTTAGAAATTGTCGACCAATACAACTCAGGCCATACACCAACTCGGGCCAAAGTCAACTTGGGCCATACGTCAACTTAGGCCATACGTTAATTTGGACCTTATTTCTCGATTATACTAATCTCATACGATATAGAGAGGTCAAACGATGTCACTCGACTGGACAGCACCCGGAAAACTTCCTCGTCTGCAAGTCCTTCGGTGCTTAAAGGCGTAAATCCTTGAACAGTGCGTGTTGCCAGCGTAGGCACACGTATGCCAGACGGGATCTCTTAACGTCGGTATCATTGATAAGCTTACAATTACCCAACATGCGATGAGAAGAGCTATGCTGAAAATAATCTCTATGTTTTAAAATCGAGGACGACGACGTCCCAGAAGAACAGAAGCAGCTCACAGCATTAATAAGTTGACGTGATCAAGGCAATGGCGAGACTACGTCCCTCGTAGAAACCAGGATATAAAAATCCTTCAATTGAGATTCATAGAGAACATTGCAAAACAGAAAGAACACAAATATCAGTTCCTTTATGAATAGACCGAATTCGAATCTAAACTCTGTATTGACAAAACATTATTTAAGTATTCATAAAACATGATCTATTTTTTAATTCATATTACAAATAGAAATGTTTCGATATTACCATTCGTGAAATACTGTACTTAAGTGATAATAAAAATGTTTACGCCTAGTCGCAGTGGTCAACTAGCCCACCTAGGACATAAAATACGCTAAATACCGCAAATCAATTTCATCACTTAACGGTGAAGGAAAGCATCTTGATGAAACGTGCATGTCTATGGTCCAATGTTCTCTCTCTCTCTCTCTCTCTCTGAGTCAGACCCTTTACCTATAATAATTGGATGTTAAAATAAGTTACATAAATAAAAATACATTTTCTTATATTATTACTACACGAACAGTCATTGTCGAGGTCGAAGTAATTACATAGATACCTTGCACGCCAAAGATACTAAATCCCCACACCATATAAAGTCGAATAAAAAAGAGGGCATAAAAATTATAAAAAGTGTTTCACAATTTATAATAAAAATTAACGATGCAGTTATTGAAGTTCTAGAACTAGATAGTAGTAAAATTATAAAGGCTCACAAACACATTCGAAATACTAAGAGACATTTAAATTTATATCATTGTAAAAACATGACTGGGCCGAGCCAAAACAGGTAAATTTATGTTTTCTGCTTGCATGTCAATTTTTTTCTCTTGAAATGGACTATTTAAATTAAGATTTCTTTGTTCGTTGTATGCGCTTTCGGCCTAGCAGCACAATAATATACGTAAGATAATTGTTAATTTCTATATGCATTTGTTTTTACCGGAACAACTCAAATTTGCCACACTTATTAGTAGAAAAAAAAAACTAGCCAAGAGCATGTCAAATTATACTCATTATAGGGCTTAGAAGCCATTATAACAAAGAAATGCACTATAGATGAAAAAAAGTACGTTGTTACACTTTTTCCATGTTTCCCGAACAGAATAGTTACAAGCACTTTAGTCGCCTATAACTAGAAAAACAAGTAGGTATGTTGACTATTACTATCAAACTAGTGTAAACTAAATACATCAGCAAAAGAGCATATCTTCATGGCACTTACGTCTTTTTGTTGAGAAGCGCAGTTTTTCAGCAATAACCCAAAAACAGTAGATCCTACATGTTGAAGTTAATTTTGATTTAAAGTATTAAGCTTCGTTAATACTTTCAATCAAAACTTCATATTTTTTTTTTATATTTTTTTGACATACGGTTTAGGAAATAAAGGGGGGACACAATTTCTGGTAATTTTGAAGTAATTATTTCAGGAAATATTCAATTACTCAAAAAAAATATTTAGAATCCTTAAAGTGTTTAAAAAAAAACTGTCGAAATATGTGATATACGTTGATGTTTGTTAAAAAATTTTTCAGCTTCTGTTACGTTTATGAAGCCCCCCTATATATATTCATTTTTGTGATTTAAGTATGAAACTAAGTAGCGGCTTACAGCGGACACCTATACTCCGAATTTCATCAATATATATCGTATAGGTTTTTAGTAAAATGCCCGTAAAATACGGACGGACGGACATGACGAAATTCTATTTTTGCCATTTGAACTCGGAACCCTAAAAATACTATTTATAAAGAACAGGATTTCCGTAATGCGTTGTGGTTTCGTCAAATGTCAGTACTGATTTTATCTACTGCATTCTAATATTACACGCACTGTTTTTAGAGTGCACGTAATGGGATTATATTTAAAACGTCTCTAGTAGAATTATCAATCTAAATCCTCGATCTACATAGATCACGGTAACGTCAACGCGTATACGCCCAAGCGACAGTAGCCACTTATTTTGTGTACCGAGCGCGTGATATCCCAGTCGTGCCGTCACGGACGAGCCCGTTTATGGACAGCAGCTGTCGGAGCCGCGCCGGCTCTCGCGGACCACGATAAATCTACATACAAACAAACAACCGGCGAGACGCTCCCACGCGCGGGCGCAACGCAGAAGCTCGCTTTTTGGCGCGATTATCTCGCCGAGTGTACCGGGCCGCTCCCGTCTTTGTGTTCGACGAAATCGTCGTTCGTATCTCACTCGGCCATCTCATAACGAGGGGGCTTTTTAATTACTCGAAACACTTATACGAAACACCTTCTGGCTTTATTGAAAGCGTTTTCGAGCCATCGTTTCCGTAAGTACTGAACTGATAATGGCATCGCCTTGTTAAAATTGGTAAACAAGTTCGATGGAATATTTAAGCCATTTTCGTGGTTTATTATCGAGCATTCGACTAGAATCATAAATGAAGTTCAAATAGAAATCTAATTTAAAATGACGTGAAAGTAGTTTTATAACTGTGAGCTCTCCTTTTTTTATACACAATCGCGGTTTGTGTTTCATGACTAATGATAAAACTGACCCATGAAATCGGAGGAGCCGGTATCGCAACTGCGCATTGTCTATGGCTCGAAATGACATCTCCCACAGTGTAAGCTTATGAGATGTATAATTAATTTTGACATTAACAAGTCCGATTGTTTTATTATAGCGTTCTCATTACGATAAACATAATGCACCGGCGAGTCATATTTAGGAGGTTGTGTAGAAACATCTAGATTAGTGAACTAGCGGACGAGGTGAAAGGCCCGCGAACGGGATGCATATAAAGAATAGTTATTACTGCAACAGTTGCAATTAAGTTTGCGGATAAATATCGCCTTGCATCCATTTGATTTTATTCAACGGGATCAACTTTAGCTCTCTATTTTCTTACTATTATATATTTATTAGTTTATAGATTTCATCGTTCGAAAAGCAAAACATTTAAAAACCCATTATTCTACGCAGTCAATGAGTACGATATTTTATTTTAGGTAGAAATTTCTTTAAAAAAACATATATAAAATTATCAAGTTGTCTTAGGTCGATAAAAAAGTAAGACACCAATAAAATTTAATAAAAGAAATTAATTTTCTTCATTTCAAAGATTGTGTATGCCTAAGTGTATCCAAGACATTAATTTTTGATGTCAGTTTAATTTTAAAATCCTCATGGGTATAATTAAAATGGAATAAGTAAAAAGCATTAATAAAGCGAAAGGCCCGGTCGAAATACCGATTACTATTTCCACTGTACCGTATATAAATAAACAAACACAAACGCCCCGCATTTTCGACGTTTAAAGTAAATATCGATATCCTGAGCCGTTTGTTTGTCGGTTTGTGATGTCGGAATCGGACACCACTGAATCGATTTTTAACGGAAACGACGTCTAATGTAGGAGCGATCGATTATTGAAACAACATCACTAGACCGTTATTCATCTCGTAAATGCCATTACACGTAAAATACAAGTTTAATGACAACGCTTAGATCTTACGTTGTCATAAACCAATTTAAACATGTAATGTATTTTATATCCATTATATGTTTGGAGATGGATGGATGGAGAAATCCAGAATTTTAATTCGAACTTAAATTAATACACGTATTTTTGCGTAAATATTCGATGAATATAACTTCTTCAAGAAATATTCATCGCGTGAATATTTCTCGATATGTGACTCGGATTAATTGACAATGTTATGATTTTAAAACAATCATTTTCAAAACTTCTAACGGACAATGAAGATACACTTCAAACTTAAATATAAACAATTACGATACTTAATGTTAACATTAGAACACACAATGCTATGGATAGCAGAATACATACAAACCTTGATCAATCGGGGCCTATTATGAATATGCTAATTATAAATGTATGTTTTCATTGGGTAAATACGTGGCAAAAATGAATTTCCCTCTTCGAGGTAGACGAGATTAGACACCGTTTATTATATATTTTTTTATCTTTTCTCTACCAGTTATATCAGTTTTCATGAAATCATGGAAACAGTTAATTAAATATTACATATTTCGTCGTATTTCTCAAAGTATAGTTACAACAGTAACATTATACTCGCACAGGGATTTTGATTAATTTCGTAATTTACGATGACGTTGATATTTTGCAATGTCATACAACCATGTTTTTTGTTTTAAGAGTAATACTATTTTATTTTGTATATAGGTGTCAAATTAATGAGTAGTAAATTATCTAAATAAAACATTTTTCGGCTTTAAATATTTGTACTTATTATAGATAAATTAAACACGCCGGCGTCGTTTTAAAATTCTAATTTCAGAACTTGCATTTCAAAACCTAGTCTCGTGAAAGTTAATTATTTTTTTATTATTAAGTAAAGATAATTTATTATGTGCATCTGTATTTCAACAAACATATAGACACACAAACAAAAACACGACATACAGCTTAAGTCGTGCGAGAAACGAACTTGTCGATACAGTGGCGGCGCTACACCACTCGTGGACGTCGGCTACATCAGGTTTGCGAGGCCTCTTTTTAATAACTTGTAGGCAAAACTTTTTGCGAGGCCTCTTTTTAATAACTTGTAGGCAAAACTTTTTTGTTTGCGAGGCCCCTTCAGGCGCGAGGCCGTCGGCGGTCGCCGACGTCGCCGACGCCTAGCGCCGCCACTGTGTCGATACGACCGATTTCTACTTAACCTATTAGATGTTCCCGGATCCTATACTTTGATATTAATGTAGACAAGTGAGCGGTGGTAGATTAATGGTCAAACTTAAGTGTTCGCCTTCACATCGGATCGTGACGAGTTCGATTGGAACTATGAGGCGAACTGACAAATGATTTTTTAACTTAAGTCAAACTAAACTACTGCTTAGCAAATAGCTTAAGTCATGAGTCGCGAACCCGCACCGGGTCATCGTAGAAGTCTTGAAGATAAAAGCTTTCGATCTGAAATAAGCAAAGGTTATACCATACCTAGGCACTGGGGGTTTAAAATCTGATCTCACGAGGACATATAGAGTAGAAACGTTCGAGCAGGTACTCACCGTTCGCGTGGAGAGTTCGGCGACGGAGTCGTGCCTGTGGTCCAGGCTGCCTAGGCTGCAGCAGGACGCGGACGAGGCCAGGCTGACGGAGTCGGCGCGCGCGCGGTGCGGCGACACCGCCACGTGCTTTAGCATACCGACACCTGCGACGCAAAGAGACGACCGTTTTGATAAATAGCTACTTCGTTCCACATAAGTAATACATAATTAATGATATCGAGAACGTAACACACGCGTTCGTCTAAACCGAAAATTGAAATTTCTAAAACAATATTGTGAGCCATTCAATTGTTTAATTATAAATGCAAAGCTTTTCATCTATGTATTTGTATGACACATTTTAATACAATTTCATTCTCCCAAATTGTATTAAAATGGAGGAATTTGAAGGAAATTAAGAAAATGTTTTATTTCATAAATAAGACATCCACTTTTTACCTACTTTTGTGCATGAAGAACGCTACAAATTAATTAATAAGGTACATATTAATTAAATAATTATCAATAGAATTACATTAAAACGAATTAAAAACAATATCTAACATGTTTCAAATAGGTCTATCACATATTTTTGTACATAATTACCTACGTATACATCATCTTATAACCTTAATTTATAACTTTAATCTTATAAAAATCTTGGTAACCCTAAAATGATAAATAAGGTACAACACCGCTCATAGGTCGTTCTACCAACATTAGCTTAACTCCACTGACGTATACACATTACTTGTAGATCAATTTTAATAAACTCCACTACGATTACTTGTAAACAATCACGAAAAAGTAAAGACCGGCTCTTTGAGCCAGTTTAACCATTCTACGACTCGAGATTTATGGACGTCACGATCTAATTTATGGCTCATTCGTCGCATCCTTAATCGTGCTCCCGAAGTGATAGATCCAGTTCTCAGATCGGCTTTCGGCTCATATTCGGAGCGCGCCTATCTGACCGGAGCGATTTTAGTGTTCGCCGATCGCGGGCGTTTGTCCGCCATTTATTATGCAGAATGTCGGCGCAATTAAACTGTATGCGCTATTACGGACGTCGTTTCGCTGAACTTGTCTACATTCTTTGAATTGTTCTACGGGAACGGACGTTCTTAGAACGTGGATGTTAGAATGTGATCAATTATATAACTGTTTGTATGAGCGTCTCACCCATTTGTTTCATTTATTTCTTATCGATATCTTTATATATGCTTTATATATATACAAAAAAGCTCGATACTCGGGTCCCACAAGAGTTCACTGAAAAAAAATCTAATGAATCGTATACTCGTTTCTTTATTGAAACGTTATGAAATCGCACTGTTTTTGAAAAGATTGATCACTGGTGATGAAAAATGGATTACGTACGACAAGAACGTGCGAAAAAGATTGTGGTCAAGAGGCAAGTAAGCTTCACAGACTATAACGAAACTCGGATTAACTCGCAATAAATTGATACTATGTGTATTGTGGGATTGAAAGAGCGTTATTAATTATGAGCTTTTCCCGCCGGGCAAAACCATCAATACGGATCTGTAAGCAAGAAGTGGACAAAAACGGCCACAACAGAAAGGTGTGGTTTTTGATCACGATAACGCCAGCCCACACACATCTTTACCCACTCACCAAATATTGAGAGAGTTTGGTTGGGAAGTGTTAATGCATCCACCATGTAGCCTTGACCTTGCACCCTCAGATTTTCAGCTGTTTCGGTCTCTTCAGAATTCTTTAGGTAGTGGATAGGTTAATGTCAAGAGAATATTGTCGAAACCACTTGTCGCGGTTTTTTGATCAGAAGTCCCAAAATTTCTTCAGCAATGGAAACAAGTTGTCGAACAAAATGTCATATAATATATATATATATATATATATATATATATATATATATATATATATATATATATACATTATAATTAAATGCAAATAAAATATGATGAAAAATTATCATGAATTTATACAAAATATGAAAAAACTTTTCCTCGTTAGTTGTTATATATTAATATCCTTTAATTATTATCTTTTGTGGAAAGTTATGTGCCTTCGTGCATCATAAAGTTCAATGCTAGAAAATAGTATGTCCTAGAGAAACTGACGTGGTATTACGGCTATTATATTGAATAAAAATAACAAAATAGTAATATATTAATAATATTTTAAAAACTGAAAGCCTGTTATCACTTAATCCATTTCTAAATGAATTATTAAACGATGTTCATAACTTAAGAATAGAATATTTCACAATAAATTATGCTTTAAAGATTGTTTAGAGACAATAGAAAAAGACAAAGCGTTAACACATGCGGCGAATGCGTCTGCGCAGCATGTGATGCGCATGCGGACGACGCTGCGCCCCTCCCCGACCCCCGCGCTCGACGCCGGGCTTATGCCCATTGTGGTAATAGCTGTTGGCAAACTTGAGAAACAGAATGCCTTGCAGTCGCTTGCATGTTATAGCCGATGCATTTACTTCAAAAAATTTACATATGTACACAAACACACACACACACACACACACACACACACACATATATATATATATATATAAAATATGCTAAGTACCAAAGCAACGATATCTTCATGTACGCGTCAGCCGCGCAACAAACTTTCGCCGTGAAATTCGATTACGTTTGAGGTTACTTCGATATTTTTATTGAAGCCATTGAGAATTGTAATAGAATAGCGAATAGCCTGAGCATTATTGTTATTGTGTCAGCTTCAAATCACGTCACCGCTGACATGTACCGTCTCACGGTTTTTCATTTCTGATCGAGGGTCTCGGTCAGCTGGACCAGTGCGAGTCGAGGGTTAAGTGCGATGTTTCACCTTGTGGAAATAGCAAAACTATTATAGCAGTGCTGAGACCGCGGGGTGGACGCGGTCACCTGATGTATAAACAAAATCCTAGAATAGCGATATTATGAATCCGGCACCTTTTGATTTTGCTAGAATCCATAGTAGAGATTTGTAAACAAATAAACACCATTTTATGACATTAGATTTGTATTATTTAAAGATAACAAATATTAATTATTTTTTGATATTTTTTTTTAAAAGAAATTTGAAATTCTAATTCGACAACTGACTACAGTGATATAAATAGCTACAACGTATTAATTATATGATACATTACAATTCATTTAACGATTTCAAATTTATCTATAACAAAATTCCGTTTAGTTTAATTAAATTGGATTAAACTAAAATTGAATTTAATTGTGTAGGAATTCAATTAAATATAAGTGCTATATAAAATAAAGTGCATTAATGCACTCCAAACAGCCTACGTGTTAATCTCGAAATATGATGCACGAAACATAACTACATAATGAAACAAGCTTAGCTGTAAGTGCAGCTCGATGATAACTATTTGAAGGGATCATCTGAGGGGTTGTACATCCATCCGTTTCACCAATTTTTTCCCTCCCATACATGAAAACTCTAAAATAATGAGACTGTAGTCAGCAGGCAGCGAGCGCGCCATGAACCTATACACTGCTGTTTTGTTTCGAGCGCCTACTCTCAATGTGCGACAACGGCGTACGATGCAGTCACGACTACGCTATAGCTGCCTCGCCCTTTGCACTCTCAAGACGGAACGCCGCACTCAAGT
The DNA here is from genome assembly GCA_005406025.1 of Eumeta japonica. NCBI lineage: Eukaryota > Metazoa > Arthropoda > Insecta > Lepidoptera > Psychidae > Eumeta > Eumeta japonica. The sequence goes on from BGZK01001023.1 coordinate 82,054, forward strand.
GCGCTTCGTTAATTAATACGGGTTTAAGGCACGGAACCGCCGCCGCTCATAGCCTAAATATGCCTTAAAAATTGATAGCGTGATTGAAAATCTTATTTTAGGATTTCATAACATAATATCGTTGAATCATTTTGTATCGATGATTTTTTCTTTTCAGGATTATTTGTATATAACCCGGTGATTATCACAAATCTTGATGTATTAATAACAATTGTAAAATAATCGTATAATAAAATAAAATAACATCGACGGAATGTTTTAACGGAAATAAAATCATTTTATTCAAATTATATATTTCTAATTTATTGTTTTTACGCAATATACAATCCATAATTATTTACGAGTGTTTATGTTTACAATGAAAAAATAATTATTTTATTTTAATTCCGATTAACAAATAAAATAATGCGATTTCGGGGAAATTCTTCATGGAATCATCTATATATTGACGGTGAGCTCATATCGGCCGGCCTGCGTAAGGCGCGTAAACATGAGATCGTGCGTCATGTGTAGCGTAATACATGATTCACTCTAAAACTAAGCGATAATAAGACATCTTTGACGCGGTGCTCTCGACGCTTTATACTACAATTACTACAGACAGTCGAAGCAGTGATATAGAAGTATATGTACATTGCATTTCATAATTTTCATTCTGTGTCATTTTTTAATAACCATTGTCTGCTCTATTTCGAATAAAAGAAACAAGGAAAGAGATGATGAGTCTAATCGAATTTCTTTCTTCGTATCAGAAGTGAGACAACCGGTTCGATTCCTGACCTCTGACAAATCGAGCAAATGACCAACGAGTTTTTCGTTTAAGTGCACAAATTAAAACAGTTTCTCAGCGCTTCGGGGAAATTAAGCCGTCGGTCGCCAAAATCGTTACCGCATTGGTGACAGCGGTCGTTAGTGAGGTGACACAAGGAATTACAGGAAATTAATACTTTAAATGACACGGTTGTCCCAGTCTTACTCTCTCCTCTATTAAGAGACATCCGTAAGTATTCTTTCTAAATGCGCAGGTAGGATTTAAAGAGTGTAACTCATTTTAAGGAAGCGGAAAAAAAAATACTACGCGATTTCTAGTTAGGGTTCCGATCCAAAATGGCAAAAACAGAACCCTTATAGTTTCGTCACGGTCGTTCCTCCGTCCGTCCGTCTGTATGTCACAGGCATTTTATTCAAAAACTACAAGACGTATATTGATTAAATTTATAGTATAGGTGTCATGTATAAGCCGCTGCCGAGTTCGGTGGTTAAATAATAAAAATAAATATTTCTACGGGGGGCACACCATGCATGTAAAAGAAGCTGAAAAAATTTTTTTTCGGCAAACCTCAACCTGTGGTACATATTTTAAAACACTTTAAGCGTTCTAAATATTTTTTCTGATTACATGAATAATTTCGGAAATAAAGCTCTGAAAATTCCAAAATTATTCACACCCCCCACTATTTTCTAAGCCGTATGTCCAAACAATATGAATAAAATAACAAAGGTAATGCTTTAAAAATACTTTCAATGAAAATGATTTTAAACATATCGGATTTATTAGTTAATGCCGAAAAACTGTGCTTCTCAAAAAAACGACGTAAGTGCCATGAAGATACGCTCTTTTGCTCATGCACTTTAGTTTACACTAGTTTAATAGTAATAGTCAATAGACGACATACCTACTTGTTTTTCTAGTTATAGGTGACTAAAGTTCTTATAACTATTCTTTGCGGAAAACAAGGAAAAAGTGTAACAACATCCTTTTTACATCTGTAGTGCATTTTTTTTGTAATAATAAGTTCCGAGCCGTATAATTAGCATGGTCCGAGATACACTTGGCCAGTTTTTCTTCTGCCCTCAGCCGGACACGACCTTGGTTTGGACCATAATTCTTGTTAACACGTATCGCTAATGACTCTAGAAATATCTAAAGCATAATATGATACTGAATATGCATCAGATTTATGTGGTTGTCTACCCGATCGGTGATTTGTTGTTGCATTAATTGCTTAATTACATTTAGTCATAAATAAGAGTAAAATAATTGACATTGAAGGCAGATTTATTTGATTCTATTTAATATTCAGTTTCATAATTTGGTACGTTTTTATTTGCTTTCTCGATTAAATACCTATTGACTAAATATAACTTTAGATATTTTGTGAGGATTTCTGTGATGTGTAAGTTCAGTATACATAGGATTAAAATTTCATTTTGATATTCTTTTCAATATGATAAGCTTCTTTTTTTTTGAAGCTTAATTTATTGATTTTTTTTTTAAATTTCTATAGAGATTAATTTAATACGAATTTATTTTCAATTGTGTTCTAAGATTAATTTATTACGAGTTTTTAATTAATTATAATTAGAGAATGGATTTACAACGGTTTTTTCAATTGATAACACAAAAAAGAACCTTTATGATCAAATTATACATAAATTCCTATTCACCACGATATTGTGAATACAGCTTGTGTATCATGAAATAAAAAGTTTATTCTACAGTTTTCCTTTTGGCAAGCAGTTCAAATTTTTAACAAACCCGTAACTTTGAAATTAAATTTTTTCACTGAATGTTAACTTTACCTCGGTCGAGTTAAACGACGTATAAGTCAGAGATGGGTCACCTCTATTGTCGATTTAAATAGAGTGGGTGAATGATAGTGAAAGAGAATATAAGAACATACTGAATTGCGATCGTAAAACGTTAAAAGAACACGAAATAAAAGAACAAAATTTTATGCTACCAAAAAAACCGTATAATATTTTTTTTTGCTTTGGATATGTTTGTATCATTCTATTTGACGACTTTTGGTCTCTTTCCTGCTTTACATCAGTGGAAAATTTACAACTGCAATCATTTTAAATTATTTAAATAATACGATCATTTTCTTCTCCGCGGTCGATTATCATTACAGTTGATACTAATAATTATGAATGAAATAACATTTTATGTTTTGTATTCACTTCTTTTTCAATTTTCAGCGAACTCATACGTAATTTTACTCTAACAGCGGTGTGCTTTAAAGTCTCAATTGTAATGTTCGATTGCTAATTGTTAAAGACAAAATTAAACACGTCTAAACATCGGTAATCTTGAGATATCGGGCATTTGTGATATTATTTTTTGTCACAAATGTCAATAACTTTAAGACTAACTTGTCACCTACAAATTGTAAAGCTAAAACAACGTATTTTGACGTGTAAAGTTTTTTATTTTAACAGTTAACAGTTGATTATTTCAAATGAGAGTTGGTAGCACACCGCTGTATTAATCTATGAAGTATTATGCCAAGGTAGTGGTAATAATAATTGTTACGTCTGAATTCTAATGAATAGACACTGAACACATCTATGTTCGTGCGAGTCTATGACAGAAAAGCATCTTCTACCATTAACTTACTCTATGGTATCTCGTAATGTACATAATTTCATCCTACGGTCCGGCGTCAGACCAGCATCCGGAAACATAACGTTATGCGACAGTTTCTCACGGTCATACCGCATGCGTGTGTATTTATAAATTCAAATTGGCCGTGCGTTGTATCATGCATAAATTAAACGTTAAATATTCCTGTATGAATAACAGAAAATTCATGGATAATTTTGTTCACTTTTTGCTCGAATATAACTTTAAATTCATCTACCAGTTAACAGTTTACCATGTTATTATGCGCTTGGTATAAATATTTTTATAGGTTGCATTTCTTGAATGCAACAATATTGTTATATAATTATTCACGACCACAATTTTTTTTTAAAGTATTTTATTCATACGCTACCGATATAATTCTGAGCTATCGAATAAGGAACGCTATAATTTCCGTTTGTATAATGCATAATTAATGGAAAAAAGCTAGGTGCTTAACCATTTGTGCTCATCTCATGAACTCTACACCTTCAGAGTACTTCAAAATACACATATGGAATTCAAGCAACCTCTTAGGTGAATCCGGCCAAACGCTTAGTACAATCATCTCATTTCGTCTTAACAAGGTCCACATACGAAACAAGAGGTTATTCCGTTCTTAAAACAGAAAGTGGGTAGTTTGTTATCAGATAGTAGTAACGATGATAGGCTATTCGTGCCGTCAACCTTTGAGGTTTTTGCGTTCTCGATTTGGTCAGGCGACCTCTTGTTAGCGGCTCGCGAATCAGAAATCCGCTGGCAACTAGCCTTGGGCGATTAATTGCAAACAGAACCATGCCTTTTACGGGAACTGTCACACGAACGTTGTACTTTTAGTACAATACGTTTTATGCACCTACTACGATACTACGTAACGTACCCACACATGACATCTGAGAGTACAAATTACCGTTTTGGTTACATATTTTGCACGACAACACATGAGACGTTGAATCACATGACCCGATAATCACCCCCCTGTTCTCAAAAGCATTAGAACGTCAAGTGCGACTCGCGTCTACGCAACCAATGTTTCGTATTTAGAAAACCTATCAAAAACGTTGTGAATACACAGAAGATAGTATTATACAGGAATATAATACTCCTAAAAAAAATGAAACGGTTTAGGGTTAACTGCCTATCAGGCCATCATCATAACATGAGATTAGTCAAATAAAGACCGTTCATTATATGGCACATAAAAAGTGTAATCATTAAAATTTCAAGACCACAATTTGGAAGTCCAAATCACGTTTTTTGTCTTGTCAGTTACTTAGCGGGACTGTGTGTGATAAAAGTTCTTACAAACATTTGGATACGACTTCGAAAAGCGTCTGTTAAACTAAATGCCGGCGGTAATACTCCGTCAGACACGCTAGTCTCTTCGCTGCCCCGAGAACTACTAAGAATTATTTTATTAATCGTGTACGATGGATATGGCTTTTCGATTTGACTGACGTCCCGCTACATTAACAGAATCTGTTATTTGTTCGCGATAAGCGCCTGTCGTGCCACAATATGGGATTAAGTTCGAATTAGTACAATATATGTTTAACTAGTAATTGTACAATGTTTCTTGAATCTAGTTGTTCGAACATGCTCGTTGTAGCCAGTGACGTAACTCACGTCAACATCTTATTTAAAGTGGACATGTTATTTGTATAATGTAATATAAGATTTAAATATATTATATTGTGATTCATTGTACTCCTTTTTATTATGATTTTTTGTTTAAACAATAGTAAAATAATTTCATTTCTATCACGATTGTCGTTAGCCCAAACAAATTCAATACTAAAAAAAAATCACTATATATCTAACGCAGGACGTAATCTAGTAAGAAAATCATAAAAACATGATCTAGAATGTAATATATAATATTAGACAATAACACAAGCATTCCGTCTCTTGGGAAGAACGGTGTCGACATCAATTCGGATTGGACCAAACTATAGAATGGGGACCGAAATGGATAAAAAATCGGAACCAGGATCATGTGTGAAATAGAGATCACTCGTTATAAAAATTAAGGTATTCACAATACATCCACGCACACAGAATTACTGATATATTTTCATGTAAAAGCAAAAAGCATTCATGTGAGGTCAGATAAAAAAAAAAACTATTACCTTGTATCGCAACAAACATCTACTTAAAAAAAATAGTAACTATATAGATCCAGTCAACATAGAACTAACTCTGAAACAAATTCTGAAAGTCACATTAATAACATAAATAAATCGTCAAGCTGTTTCCGTAATACCGTATCTATTCAAATGAAAATATGTTCATGATTCCCTGACGTATACTACCGAAAAGCTGCTAATGAAAGTATAAAGTTATAGCCGGTAGCCGACGGGATGTGGCCAGCGCCGCCGTTCAGCGTGCGGAGAGTTCGGGGGCCAGTTCTACGAAAGGTGCGTTCTGAACTATGTCTCAATCTTATCTCCGAGCGGATGGTATCTTAATGGTGCGATCTTAATACACCCTAACCGAAATCATTTCTTGCAAGCATTTCATGGACCGTATTAAAATTAGATAAAATATTTATTTATAGGCCTGTCCGTCCGTACCGACGTTTTTATTACGGAAATCGTTTAACCTACAAACCGTTCGGACGCGTGGCCGCTGCTAGTGGTAGTTCAAACGATTCAAAATATTTCGTCTATGAATATGCCTCTACTTAAATCGATAAGCAAAAAAATATATGAAGTATGGAGCTGAGTGTAATTCATATGTAAACATTTTTTATGGAAATGGCTCATTTTATGCGATGACAATTGCAACGAAATTTAACTTTTATCGTTATGTAATTAGGTTGAATTACGCTTTACGTTTGTCCCCTTAAAAATGTATAAAAATGAGATAACAATTATTGTAGTATTATATATACTTGACTGAATTATTAAGGTCTGTTACCCACGAAAATCGTGGATGCCGCTGTCCTCTTTTGCAAATTCGCAGTAAAATTTTTCGCCATACTTCGCACTTCTGCCTGTTCTGGCTTATTAAGTTTTCAGTATCCATTACGAAAAGCATAAGCTATTTTATTTTTTTATAAAACTATAATAGAAAATATTATTTTTTTATAAAACTTATAAAAAACCTCAGTCTTTAAAACTCTCCATTCAGTGTTATAATTTTTGTGTCATTTTTATTTTATTCTCCAAAGTGCTTTTAGTATGTGTGTAAAATAATATTAATTGAATTCTGACTTAATATAAAATCAAATATCAATTGATTAGACTTCAAAATGTTTAAAAACTTCTCAAAATGATCACGACTAACCACTGATTTAAACTGATTTCAATTCTATTCGGCTGTCACCGCTTTAATCCCCTTTCTCCTTCGAAGTGTCCAAAGAAATGCAAGTCCAAAAACGATCGACTTCATGCTTGTAAATGGAAAACTTAGATTTTTGTTTTTTGAAAAACGCTAACGTTATAAAACCTCTCGGCAGTCATTGAGGACTGCCGACAGAAGTGAAAAGTTAAAACAATGAAATAACAGTGTTTTTTAAATAACAGTTTTTTTTTTCGCGAATTTCCATATTAATCATATAAAAAATTTAAATCGTTAATATCAGTCTGGTTCTGGCGGCATTTCGTGCAACAATTGTATACATTTTCATATGGCTTATTTATTGATCAAAGCGCAGGATGGATTGCGCAAGTCCAGTAAATTTAAAATAAAATTCAACATCTATATTAAGGTTTTAATTGCAGAATTTAAGCCTTTCAATTAAAAAAAAAAACAAAACGCACCAAAAAAATTGTCACAAAGACTGCATTAGCATGTCGATGACTAAAGCATAGCGCATGGCGGTGACGCGAACTCGTAAAATTTTACCCATTTGAAAATCGCCTAACGTACCTACACAAGGTTCCACTTTATGCTTTGCCTGCAGTACCTGTGCCGCCCGGTCGTCCGACCTTCAAGACCCAGTTTCACCGGTGCACCCTCAACAGCGCTGACTCAGCGCCGGTCGCTCCAGTTCTTTTTAACGGCAGTTTTATTGCCGCTTTATCGCAGACAACCGATTGAGATTGACGTAAGGTTTTTTCCTAAGGAACAGTTCGCTGGTTCTTTTTTTTATCAGCGCCGTCAAATCAATGCCAATTTTTTCCTTGGATTTTTCCGCTGCCTTCCGAGAGAATGAGCGTTCACGCTAACTTGACGACCAATCGAAAGCCTGAGACCGGCGATCCTGGATAATTTTGTTTCGGTGTCAGGTCTATTGATGATGTCACTGCCATGGCGTGGCTTACATCACCCGTGATGGATGGACAGTCGAGATCTGAACCAACGCAAACGATCGGTTTCGTGCTCTCCGAGACTGGGACCGAGTGCATTTCATTAATTTAGCCCATGATCAGGATCGAGCGCGGTATAGTACAACGCACGAAACTCTGCCGCTGTGAAGTTAGTCGCGAAAGCGTCGCAATAGCGCAAAATAGGAACGCGCGGGAGAAGAATGAAGGGTTGCAGAGCGTTATACTTGCGCAGTACATCATTCGCAGGCAATTCAGTAGTAGTGTCATATGTTGTACCTAATGGTTCGAAAGTAACACTCTTAACGAGTGACCCACCACCGCCATGGTATTTCTTTATAAATTATTGTATTTATAACACATCAATCTAGATAACCTTTAATTATAATTAAATGACAATAAGTGTTATAATAATTACATAATTCAATTCATATAATATCGTAGTACTGTATAATTCATAGTCATATGGATAAACATCGAATAACTATAATTTCTGACAGCGGTTTATAATATTTAACTAAAGCTTTAACTGATTTTAGTCTTTTCCTTTCCTTTTTATTTACTTACATAAGTAACCCAGCGTTGGAATAACAACAACTAAGGGCCTCTTTCACAATATCCTTTTAAGCTGACATTTAACAAAAAATCAGTTTTATAATAAAATTAGCGTTCCACGTACTTCTATTAACGGTTGTTTAGGATAACACCCGTCAAAAGGATGACGCGGTACGCAAATTTTATTATAATACTGACTTTTTGTTAAAAGTCAGTTTAAAAGATGATGAAATAGGCTGTTAATATTTCTTTTATCTATCTTAGAATCATATACTGACTATTACGCAATCGTATCGTTCAACACACGGACATTTGTCCACGTCACGTGCTCCGCCTGTACGGGTGACGACAACGTAACAGCGGAATGTACACGAATATCAGAACAAATCCTGTTTATATGCAGCTATATACAAGACGACCGATAAAGGTGTTATAGAAGATAAGCGAGTGCAGCGGCTGCATAGCACGAATTCGTAAACAATCAGACGCGACCTCGGGGTCAACGGCACCGGGGACCGGTCAGACCCGAACGTATCGATTTGGGCTGTTGCGCTCGTCCGCCCGATCCTAACAGAATTCCGTCGTGACGTAACGATATAACGCGTTCGTACGAATCGGTGATGCCGTCAAGCGCGATCTACGTGGCGCGATGTTGGTTCCGTCGTTAATGATCGACGAACGAAAGGGGAACGTACGGCGTAAGTCGGAGAAGATAGCACGGTTTTAGAATTCGCAGTTGAGAAATGCGGACGTCTACATAGCTCGTGTCGTAATGTAATAGATAACCTATTTGTTAATAGCGTACTAATTAATATCTAGTCGTAAACCTATTAATTAATTGCCTCGACTATAAAACGATTTTTCACATCAAATATAATAACATAAATTGCAAGTCAATATTAAGATATCTTTTGCCAAATATGCATAACATATTTTTTAAATATCCGGATATAAAATCTTAAACACGGTTTTTATTTAAAAAACAAAGATAAGTACCTAAGCTACTGATCGGTCGGGTCGATAAACGCACTGCACGCAGAGCAAATTGTCATAAAATAAGTGACAAATTCCTACCGATCTATCAGAATATACAAATCTTGATGAACAAAAAAAAAAACAAAACAATAAAATGCCAAATCAAGAAAGCGTAGGACGTAGCATAATCGACCGGCGGCGTTTGACTTTAATAGTTCCGGATGAATAGCTCGTGTACGAGCATTTTAACAAAAACAAAACTCTGGATTAAAATGGGACAAACATACTTCAATGTTTTTTTTTCTACTGCAAATTTCTACGTTTGACGGGAGTTATTTTATAGCTAGTAATCAAATGAGAACTTAATACAACTTAAACGTGTTAAAGAGCATAGTTGAAAATGCGTATTTATTTCATGCAATATGAAATAAATATGCACTAATAATCCCAATATATTAGAACGATTAAAAAAATCGGTCGTGAGAAACTGATGTTTCTGTAGCAAGAGAAAACAGGTTAGACTGTGTTATCTGCACAGGTTCCAATGTTGCGAGCATGACAACTGTGTTTACGTAATAACGAATATTTTCGGCAATTTTTTTTCGTTATTACGTTTGTCTAGTCTCATAATCTACATATCGTATAATTTGATAGGAGGAAGAATAACAGGTAGTAACAATTGTATTTTATATTGACTACAATTGCACTGTTATTTAACAGATTGTCCTATTTTTGAATAGAACGATAGCGGTGATTCTCAAATTGTTCAACGCTCCCTTATGGCGTATCCATGCGAAATGACCACATGTTTAATGGCATACCACTCTCGCGGCTGGACTTTATAGCGCTGAGTAAATTCGCTGAGTAAATTGCATAATGGAAGCATTTACATGACAACTTGAAAAAATGGATGTGGACATGAATGTACCCACAACTTATATTTTGCCAGTAATCGTCTAAGATATAGAACCTAATTTCCTCAATCCTACCTATACACACCAGCCGACAGAGTTATACGTTGTAACGGCAAATGTTTACGCTATGATCTCCGCCCGTCGCGATTCTAAAATAATGCAATATTTTCTCTTGTATAGAATCATAAGAAATCAAATATAGGAACTAAAAAAGAAGACAAGACCTGCGTGTCAGCAAGAGAAAGAGATTCATTGGATGTCGCATCTTTACGTTCTTAGAGGACGTGACGCATGCGCCTTGGCGAGACAGGGTCGCAACGGTGTCGCCACGTCCGCACGGACGGCGGCGGCTGCAATTACAATTTGTGGACGAGACGTCGCATTACATTTTATTTAGAAAATAGTTCCCAAATCGTCCTGGTTAAAACTAAAAAACGGTTTATAACAAATTTTAATTTAAAGCATGTAAAAAAATAAAATAAACATAATTTAGAACATTCTATTTCCGAGTTAAATGTGGTTTCAATTGACTTATTATCCGTCACTTATCACAGCTCTTAAAATTGAAATGTTTCGAAAGTACTGATCCATCCATTTTCGTCGCTAAGAAATACGACTCTAACCATTATTTAACAACTGAGTTTTTTCTATGTAAAAATAAACAAAGATAATGTAATGTATAGATTTTTTGGTTCCTAATTATCTCGACTTCTATAAAGAATTTCAATGTTTTAGCGGTTGAGATTCAAGAAGGATTATCGTTCAGGAATAGTTATTAAAAAACCTGGTGTATCTAGGTTTTACAATCTCATAAATAGCAGAACTAAAACTTATCTTGCTGACGTCTGTTGTGCAACATAAAGTATTTTGAATTATACATGTTTTTCCTTTATTCTATTTTAATATCGTTAAAATAAATTGTTACAGGTATTGCTTCGATAAAGAAAGCTCCATTGTAGGTTACAATCCGTGACCCCGAACGAGGTTTATGCGATAAATAAAAATAAGTACCGCCTACTTGTTGAATACGGATCACAAAAGTTTAACCTATAACAATGCCGCCTCTTTGCGCTAGCGCCGACAGCGTCAACTTAGATAAAATCTCAATTGTGATCTGATTTCTGTTTGCCCTATGTAATTATCAAATTTTATGGTGTTTCTTCATCCCATTGCGATCAATATGCATGCTGCCAAACCAACAATTATTATACATTCTTAAGAAATATGTTATAATTAAGGGTATTATCTGTGATAACTTTTTTTTCAGAGATAAGATTGCAGTGTTTTCTCTTCCGTAGATAGAGTATTGTAGATATTAATAGAAAAATCAAAAGATATAAAGTTTGGCGATTAAGCTAATAAAATATTCCAAAAGTCTGTGCCCAAAATCATTAAAGAAACAGTTTTGTTTTCGGAGAGACGGAACATCTTATAGTACGTGTTTGCGTATTAAATTTCAAAACTAATTATATACAAAATTAAATTTAAAATTTAGATAATTCGTAAATATATAGATTGCACATTAGAACTTAAATGTATCCAACCGCAATTAAAGCTATCTACGTTGAAATGCAAACAAAATTCACATTCATTACTTTAAAAGAGAGCTTTAATTCTAATTAACATTATTTAAATCTGTTTAATCTCTGAATAGCTGTAATGGCATGTTTGCGGGATTCGCCCGACGTTCCTTCCTTCTTAAAGCGTACATTAGACACGTCGTAATTTGAGTTCAAACGGAAGCGGCGACCGATGAAAAAAACTTAGCGCAATGCGCGCACGCCTGCGTGTGAGCGTACAAGTACATGCACGTCAAAGACGGACGATGGGCTTTTTTTGTAAAACAAATATAAATCTGTTCGATCGAAGTTTTTTTATTTTTCTATTTATAAGATTGCACTTATTTCCGATATGCTGAGATATATAGTTTTAAATTATAGACATGGTAGATCTTTAAATACCTCTTGTTTTTACCTGTATTCGTCAGTCATTAGATGCGAGCTCTTCAATTTAGAGTGCTAGATTTGGTATTCAAGTAAAGGTTTCTCGACAAAATTATAATTGTATTTGCAAAGTATGTGGCGTTAAAAATTATTCGTATAAAGAATGTAATAATGTTTAAATCATGGAGTTACGAAAATGTCAACTCGAGGCCACGGTAATAATAATTCATAATTCCATGGTTTAAATTGACAAGTCAAGAAACAGTCATGACAAGAATAACAAAATTTTGATAGTTGTAAGTTAGGAGTAATAACTCCTTACTTATACCTACTAAAATTTTGTTATTATTATATTTAATAATAATAAGGTTTTTTGTGGCATTTTCGGAGGGCAAAAGAGCTTTCGAGCCACAGGGAATAAATAGGTGTGGGTATCACGCCCATAGACACTCGCAACCTAAGAGGAGTTACCAGCGCTTTGCCGGCCTCCTGGATAGGAATAGGCTACCTGATGGAAAATGAACAGGAATGACTAGATGAAGGAGTAGCGGGTGATGAAAGGCGGATGACCCACCGGAACTCTCATGGAGCTATTTTTCGGGCTACTACCAAACCATTAATCTGGTAGATAGAGAAGAATTTGAGGATTGATTCTGTTTAAATTCTAAAATATGATGTGATAAATCATTCATTATCTTTCTCATAAAAAAAGAAAATAGTAAACATTATTGAGGAACATTCATCTTTACGTGAAAAAATGAACGCCTATGTATATTTTTTTGTATTACTTATTTTTCGTCTTTGTCATTCATTGTAAATGAAATAAGATTTACATTGTGCAATTTCCGATAATAGCAAAGCAACAGACAGACGTCGTGGTCGACGTAGGCCAAATAGCATCTCGGTAAAAAATTACGAATGCATCACGCGAACGCACCGGCCACGGTGATTACAGATGACAATCGACTCCGCGCGTGCACAAAATTTAATGGGCCCGCAGGCTACGCGATTCGTTACCCAACTCACCATTGCGCGTCCGCTTCTGAGTGAACGTTTATCACCAAGCTCGACACGTCGATGTATGTCGCTTATCGAGACGATCCCGATGCGTGATAAGGAAAAAAAAACTCTTCGAGTGAAACGGTATTCCGTTGGCGTGCGCTGGTACATTCGATCTCACAATTGTGCGGCGGGTGTAGGCGCTTCGTCTAAACGGAGAAATATGTGAAATCTACCTGTCGCCGTTGAATTATGCTGGTTTGTTTAGATTTGCTACTTTCGAATAAACTCATAATATATAAGTGATCATGGGTCAGTGGTTAAGAAGAAATAACCAGGAGGCGGATTCGATCCTGACTGTGGACGAATTGGCGAGTAAGTTTTCAACTCTACTCGAATCAAAGTGCTCACTCCGTGTCTCGGAGAACACGTCGAGTCGTCTTGCCTTCATCATCATCACATCGGTGATACGATGTCATCGGTGATGATGGCAACAAGCCTCATCTGCACCGAGCCTGCGTGGAAGGCTTAAGGTTGATCCACTGTAAGTGATATAAAAAGCCCTAAGACCCTGACACGACACAAGACACCTGTGATGGCCAATTAGTCAACGCTTCGCATTCGAATTAGTAGTACTAGCTTCCCGGGTTCAATTTTCAAGCTCTAACTGTGGACGAATCAATTTTTAATATTAAATTAGATAAAACCTCTGTGCCTCGAAGGACACGTTAAGCCGTCAGTGCCGGATTGTCATCGCATAAACGATAACTAGCGACCGACGATTTGAGACGGAAGACTCCCGATCTGAAATGTAAACACTGTGAGAAGGTCCTTGGTGTGCACTTATTGGCCGCTGAGCACCGCCTTTGGAGGTTTATAAAACAGATTGCCCAGCTGATGGACATTGATCAAGACAATGACGACGATTGTACGTAGACGAGGTGTAGCAGCTCTGAGCCGGGGCCGGTGCGGTGCAGCGGATGAATCACCTCTTCGAGGAAATGCTATTAGTTAACCTCTATTTAAAAAAGGTCGCAGTGCGCAATCTCTGAGCGGGCTGAATACAGCGAAATCAAGATATCCCATTGGCTATAGCACGGTTTCGAGATGATCACAGCCTCCGTCGTGGTACCCAATTTTAATAAGACAATGTGAAAGGAATCGTTACATAAAAAAACTTAGGATATAAGTGTTGTTCAGTCGAATCCGATGTTTTTAATTCCCAAAAAAAATTGTTGTTTGGTGTTATTCGTATTTCTGTTGAGATTTTCTTTGTAAGTAAAACGTAGACGTTTTAACTAAATGTATTCAATTAGAAATTAATATTAACTTTAATAATCTAGAATAACAGAACAGTTAATACTGATTTATTTTAATTGAATATATATACAACAAAAAAATCTATACAGCAAATTCGCAATAGTATTTAAGCATTTAGATTTTCAAGAAATATCCCTCTATAACGCCATCAATAAGAAAGTTTGAGTCGTCCAACATCCAAGCATTTGATTCCGTTTCGTTCTCGCGTACAGTTTCGTAGGTCCGGCCGGGCGCGCGCCGGACGCCTTAATGCTCAATTAACGAACAATTAAACAATCTCGTGTTGCTGTTTGGACGAAGCCTGTATGTGCATTTTTTCCTGATTTTGAACACATGTTTTGACATTGAAAATGGTTTTTTTTAATTGCTTCAGTTACATAGAGTCCCCATTTTTAGCAAAAATGCGAATAGGCTTTGGTGTCGTGTTAACTAAATCTAGGCGAATGAATAAAAGATGCTTATAGACAAGGACTACAATATTGTAAAAATTTTCAATAATTTTTTGAGAATGTAAAACCCGTTAAAAATGGGTGTATTTAGGTTGTTTCCAAAGGGCACTTTTAAATTTGTTGAGATATATATTTTTAATTTCAAATTTTTGTATTGAAGTTTGACTCAATATCTAGAACAGCTTATTCTATTTTTGAAAATAATGAAAAATGTTGTAATCATATATTTTCTTAATTCAGCCATTTCACAACTAACGACTGTGTTAAACGTTTAACGCTACCATGGACGGGTATGAAAGCACTGTTGCATTAAACGTTCAACGCACCTGGGGAGGGGGAATAGAAAGAGACAGAGCGAGAGTGAATGCGTGGCACTCGAACGCATGCGCATAGTATACCTGTTACAGGCCAGCGCTAGCGTTAGCAACGAGTAGCGTCCAATATTCCAACGCAAGAGGGAGAGAGAAAGAAAGATACACAAAGGTAGAAAGAAGGAGAGCGCAAGAGAGTAAGTCGGTAGATCCCAAGCACATGCGCGTGGTGTTCTTGCTATGCAGCGAAGTAAACAGTGTGAGCGTCGTGAAATTAGCTGAAATACGTACTTGTTGTTCTATTTTAATTTATAATATTCATTATTTCATTTACTTGTTTTTTTTTAGTTTCATTCGATACACATATAATTTAAAGGAAAGTATTTTATTTTCAAAAGTGGATAAGAATTGATACAGTTTTTGCAAGAAATATTGAAAAAATAGAACTCAAACATTTCGTATCTCACTTTAGTTATCATAATCCCATTGAGAATGTTATAGATTTGGATATTTCTCCACTCGAAAATGATAATTAAAAAATGCAATCTATTGTGAATTGTAAGCAATGTTAATAAAGTTTGTCTTAAAGAAACAATAAATATCAATTTCTACCCCTTCCTATTTTAATTTGCACATTACGAAATTTCACTTCTTCCGCGCGGAGGGACTCCACGCACTATTTTTTTAGGTTTAATCACCTTCACAGTCGATTATCGCTGTACTACTCAACACGATAGTTTGAAGTCGAACCGATGAACACGCTAGTGTAAAGGCACATCGTCATATTTTGAAGGGGTGGGTTTGGCAAATACCAAAAAGAACAATACTAAAATTATGCGGGCATAATCCTAAGCAGTAACAGTTCGTTAATACATTAATATAATTACCGCTAATACGTTACTATTGTAATGTTTGGAAACAAAACTATTTATAGTGCATAGATTTATTGAAAATATGTACAAAAACGACAAAACGTTATGCACACAGAGAGGTGCTGCCAGTTAAGAAAATCAGTTCAGGTGAAATAGCCAGGAGTCCCTTTAGCGTGTCTCAGGCCCTATCCACAAGCCAAAGCGATCATTGTCATGAAGCAAATGTTTCTGGAATGTGAACAAACAGAAACAGGAAAAATTCTTATCACCTTTGTAAGGTGCAACAAGTGTGAATAGGTGCCGTGGCGTGTGGTTCATGCATATGGATACTGTCACGTCAGCCGTCCGTCCACTCTACTTTTTATCTATACAATGCAAAGATCAATATTAGTGTGTCAGTTATGTACTATGTATATTCGACACTGCGCTATTTAATGGCATTTTGTGTTGCGTCATGTAAAATCCTCTAGTTGAATATTATTATAAAGGGTTATTTCGTGGATTTACTCTCAATTGAAAACACTAAAAAGAAAAGCAGTGTTAGCAATAATGAGAGTTTTAATAGTTTATTATTTACAAAACCAGCCACTGCTAAATTTGACAGGCTCCAACTAGTACGTACTAAGATGAAGTTTTTTAGGGAGTTTTATAAACATGTCGCCACTCAATATGATTCGAAGAAACGGAGATTTTTTTAGCAATATGGATGTACATTGCTAAAAAACGACCGTCATCGGATTAGTTTTTAACATTTATACATATAGAAAATCCAAGTTTTAAATAAGAAAAAAATGTAAGAAAAAAGCGTTTAAATTTATATTTCCTAAACCAGGGATCAAATGAAATGATAGTTCAAAATAATCTATACTACGAAAACTTAAAAAGAAAAAGGAAATTGAGTGCGCAAAATGGTGTGAGCATAATGATTGTTGGCAGAGATCATCCAAAAGGGAAAATTTAATAAAACACTGTTATTTCAAAAGTTACTCCGCCTAAGTTACCTATAAAATTACATGAATAAAATGTTTATACGAATTTACAATAAAATAGACAATAATGAAAGCTTAAGATGAAAAGATGTGATACAGTTAAAAGTCCATTTACAGATAATGAACACAATACAAAAGCCAGATGCGAACAAAACTGTGGTACCGATTTACACGGCGGTACTGCTCCGAGATTGGGGAGGAACCGAGACGAGTGTCGGCGCGCAGCTGTCCGCACCAATTGAGATAAACGAGCGTGGCGCCTCGCGCGGACCCTCGGATTCGATTGTCGCAGGATGCCTTGTGAGGATATTACTCCTATCAAAGTCACGCCTACGTGAGCGTTTTCGACGGTCGCGAGACACCTGCCGGCGTACGATATATTACCGAGTCTCGGCCGCGGCTCGGCCCGCTTAGACATCGAATCAATTCTTCCGTCTTTCATATCGATCGATGACGCTGTCGACCATGATCCCGACCACGGTCTTGCGCGCGATTTGGTCCCGGACCGACGTTGAACATGATCCTTCTCTGAACATTGCTGCCGCCAATAACCGATCTGCATAAAAGAGAAAAGAATTCGTTTCTATGTTCATGGGAACGAAACCGGGCAAAAACCTAGTTCATTTACGAATTACAGCCTATATGTTATTCTGATGTATATGCTGTTTACTGTAAAAGAAATTATCAAAATTTTAATTAATAGTTTTTTTTTTGTGCGAAAGAGTAGCAGACATCTTAATAAACTTTCGCATTTACAATATTAGAAACTTTTACCAACATATTTTTTTTTTGCGTTAAAACCCATTCTAAAAAGCCAATAGAGCGATTTTTGCCCCATCTACAGGTATACTAACAAGGTCATCATTAACAATATAGATAATAAATAATATAATTTAAACTTATACGAATGAGGAAACTAAGTAAATCTGACTAAGCCCTATTCTTTATAGCGTGACTCATTAAATGTACACAATATGACGTAAAGATATTGACTTTATGTCAGATTCAATAATAATTTTAAACCCATACGAGAACAATACCGTTATCCTTTTACCCTGTATCGCTTTTGCCAAAATGATGACCCCAGCACGCTACAGTTCACTCCGAACCACTTGCGGTCACCTAATGAACTTCCGTTCAATGTCTCTGTCTCAGAAAAAAGTCCTTGATTTATGACCACATTAACTTTCGCCCACGGCTCCGCCCGCGTGGAGATAGAATGGATTTTTTCATTTTGTTGTATCTACCGATCACGTCGTCGACCATGACCCCGCTGTTGATTCTGGTTCCGGTACCAGTTCTGACATTGTTACGTCCATGGGCGCGAAGTCGCGAGCAAAATCTTATAATCTCTATAAATCAAATCCTATGCTGACATATAATCACAGTGAAGTTTCATGTAAGCTTGTTCAGTAGTTTTCGCGAGAAAGCGAACCAAACATCAATTCGTACATCCTTACAGTCTGTCGCATTTATGATGTTGGCAGGGTATGCCAATGATGCTTCACTTGATGGATCTCGTGTAAGGATAAATTGAAAATACTATACGAATAAAGAAAAATCGCCAAAACGTGCATACCTATAGAACATGACGCGCGCGCTTTGAAATGATCACGGAACAAACGAGAGACAAATTGAAGATCATATTTAAGCTGTTCAGGACCAAAATTAGCGTAAAAACTTACGCACAAACGAAAATTTGGTCGAAATCGCATATTGTATGAGATCTAATGACCCCAATGCCAGGGCCATACCTTCCCACGATCTTTTTATTTCGGATCGAAAGGTTTGGATCTTAGGACTTTTATCCGAGTTAAGTGTTGCTAACATCATCGATACGATGAAAAATGTCTTATAATTTGATATAAGTTAAAAACTCTCTGTCAATTCGACCGCGGCCAGGATCGACCCCTATATCTCCCGGTTCGAAGGCCACGTCCTTAACCGCTGAGCCGCCGCCGGTCTTATTGCTACACCAGTTTCGTTATATTTAAATAAACCTTTTAACGTTTTTCCCATGACCCGCTTTTAAATTAAGGAGTTCATGTAAATACAAAGGGACCGTTCGATTCATAGACGAGAAGAACGACACCCAAGTAGACCGCTTGTCTCTATCTGAATAGGTTGTCCATTGAACCGTATTAAACATTAAATAATTGTGAAAAATATTTTTGCGCAAAAAAAAATATCAGAATGACACTGTGGAAATAAATATTTAAGTAATATTCGGTGCTTGATATTCAACAAACGTATCGTCACCAAAAACCATAAAATTCGTATCAAGAATCGGAAAACTTATTAATATTAATTTTAGAAACATTGTTGTACATAACGCTAACCGCTCGAACTTAAAACTCGCGCCCATCAGGTATTTTTATATATGAAACAAGTTTAAAGCATATTTAAGTACCTAAATATTAATTTTCATATTAGTCACGCAGAATGTCGTGACAGGTTTTTGTCAGCCCACAGCTAGGCAAATACCCCTTTATTTCAGGGTCTTGGGCCTATAGCCATTAACGCACGCCCAGTAAGGGTCGGAAGCCTGCTAAAGACCTTTCATTAGTCTATTCGCCCCTGGTCAAGATTGTGAATTTTCTGAATCTTCTGGCTCGAGGCGACGACTTTTGGTCTTCGACTGTCACTACTGTATCTACCATTCGGCTACCCAGAGTAATTTGTAATAAATAGGTATTTTTTTTTTGCAATTATCAATTATTAACAATTTAAAAAATTAAAATGTATCCTCAAAATGAAAATTATTACGTTTGTAACTGGATCCACTACTTCGATCATATCGTTAGAATTTATTAAAACGTATGTCTAAAATCCCGTGAAACAACGAGCAAAATATTTATAAGCCATTTAAAGACGTTTACGTTACACGTTAATGATTTACTTTGGAAACAAAAGATTCTACAAGGATTCTTGTATTTCCATTTTCGGTGGCCGTGCGGCTGTCGAGTTAACACCCACGGCGAAGACAGACCGCTATTTGAGGTCAGCGTGGCTTGGAGCGCCTGCCAACATTTTACAGAAACGTGGAAAAAACGGCTACACGTATCTTACAGAAACGTGGAAAGAGCATAGATAAATATTTTAGAAGTGGGTAAAAAGAAGATATACCAATATTTTATAGAGACATGAAAAAAATGGCTATTAATATTTTACAAAAATGTAGAAAAAGCGTCTAGCAATATTTTATAAAAACATAAAAAAATTGTATACTTGTAGAAACTTATCTTGTAGAAATATCATTTTGTAGAGACGTAGAAAAAGCTTCTATGAATATTTTATAAGCGTGTAGAAAACTTGTTTTACAATAAGCCCCTATTTCTGCTTAGCTCCAAAACCTTATCTAGATTACTAAACGAATTTCCCAGCGTTATCGCTCAATTCCCCGAATTCAGTTATAACGTCAACATCGGAATCAGTTTACTGGCGACAAAAAGGGTTTAAGTGTATGCACACGGAGAGCGTTTATTTAGCGATAAAGCTTATCACAAATAGTTTGACGGCCTTGGAGGCGCGACCGGATGCGTCTGGATATTTATTTTTATGCCAAATACTGAAAAAAAAATAGTTTATCCATATCGGAGTCCAGAACGACACGTTAGATTAAAATTTGGGTCGTAAACTTGCGGCGTTTTATTTGGACTCTGATAGAAGTATTTATATTCGGATGTTGTTTGCGTCCAAGTCGACGTAAATGCCATACGAAAACAAATATTTAATGATATTCCTACTGGCTTCTATTATTAACACTTATGTTAAAATTGTTGGGTAAATCAACATTGACTACTATTTTTATTACGAAAAAAAATTCGGTTTTCCGGGCTTTATCTTTGGTTAAATTCCTCTTTTTTTTTTGATCGCTATTTGTGTCTCAGCGTCAATTCCTTAAAAATGTTGACTAACTCTTTAAAAGGTTATACTGTAATAATAATATATATTTGGCTGGTACGAATGTGTCAGTTCTGAAAATAACTTGAACTTCTATTCCAACAGTTGTAATTTTTTACTTGCATGGAATTACTCGTATAAAATTCACATAACTTGTAACATAATAAAATTTAAACAGACTCGCAGTATACAATTATAAAATTTTCTTTTATATAAATATTGGGAGAGAATATGTTTTACAAGTCCCTAAGTAGACTATAACAATATTTGTAATGTATAAGTAAAGCCTTCTTTGTGTCGAACATTTTTTATCATGCAAATATAACTCATCCAGGTGTTTAAGCCAGTCAAGTAGTCATTCCAAAATACGATTTGCACTAATTTATAAATGATTCTCCTAAAATGAAAGGCAATGCGGATTTTATCTTCATTTATGGAAAAACGGGTTTTTTTATTTGCTGCCTGTGGACCATTAAAAATACCTCATAAGTTTTGCGTTTAATCTGGAAAAGAAGATTAATAAAACTTACCGTATAATAAATTCAATGCCAATGAAAGCAACTTTTGTTCTAGATAAATTTAAGAACACTGTGAATTTTTATAGCTATCATTTAAAAAAGGACTTGACGGAACTTGGCCCACTTTTAAATCTCAACTCTTTTATTGGAGACACAACCCCTGACGACATTTCTTACCGAACTTGGCCGCTTTTTCGCATTTATGTTTTTGTAGGGATACAATTTATTATAAACGCTTAATTCTTTCTCTTCATAAACAGAAGTGGCATGAAACACATGTAGCTCAGCTAACATTAACGTAGAATTGTGAAAAACTGCTGCCTAAGTAGACTATACGACGTCGCCAGGGTCCCACCTCGCTTTGTGTATTGTCTAGAAAACATTACAAATTTCGCATGTGGGTAAATATTAACTTAAGAAGTTAAATTAAAAAAAAACACATTACAGTAAGTACTCCGACACGATAATATCGAACTTGACAACAAAGCTATCGTTTTATAGGCGCGTATACATCTCTTGGCCGGCGCAAGTCGTCGGAGAGGTCTAAAAATTCCTGAGCGCTATCGAATCGAATCGCCGTGATGACTATCAACAATTTCTCATTATTCGTGAGATGGCGCTACGGTCGATGAATGCCGATGCAACAATACGCAAGGGCATTCCGGCCGTGGGCGATGCCCTTTTGGAGCAAAAAAAAAACGTATCCCGTAAGAACGAGTCAGAGGACGGAATTAGAAGTACAGCGAATTTCGACAGCGACTTAAATATGTAGAGCTTGGTTTTAGAATTTAAACTCTAAAGTACGTATAATGTTTAAATTTTAAGTTCATATTCTAAAATTTTTTCGATATATATAAATTATAATAGAAAATATTAATATGCGAAAACTTTAGCAAGCTACAAAAATCGTAATGTACACTTAATCTCAAATTTATATAATTATAACAAATTTAATATTAACACTGAAAATAACAATGTTTTTAAGACATTTTTTAATATTCTTATCTTATTTAATACAACTCTAATGCTTACAATATTCCATTGCTTATTCACTCCATAATATTAATAAATATTAATTAATATGAACTAAAGTAGTTAATATGCGACAGTGTCACTAGCGTTTTCTCAAAATAGTTTAATTAAAACTCAAATTCAATACACACCAAATATTTTAATAGAAAGCAGTTTCTTACATTGTAATATGCAATCCGCACATTACAATGTAAGTAAAATTACCAGACATGCTACACAAAAGAATCACAATAAAATTAATCGAATGAAGCAACAAAGAAGATTTAGGCCCAGGCCCTAGACCGAACGCATAGAATATGTTTCATATTCCAAATATAGTCAGTTACGAATTGCACTTGTCCCTCGATAAAATCATCGTATCCCAATAGCACACAAATTTATTGATGAAACAACACACACAAATCGACGCTATCGACAAGGGTAAACTAGAGTATAATTTCCTATTAGATACAAGAGTTCCTGTTGCGGAATGAATCTTTGGCCAAGAACGGATGAGTAACGTAATAGTCGACCTGCTTCTATCGAAATGTCAAGGCGTAACATTTCTCATGGATATCTGATCTGGTAACCGTTCGATCATAACGTATGTTACCGATTCGACCTGCTATTATTTACCACTTAAGTTGAATCTTCAACACGAACACGTTTGCCTCCGATCCGCCCGGCATTGTACCGCGTAAGCTGTTACGTTTCACTGATACCATTAAAATATTAAGTACCTATGACGTGTAGCAGATTCTGATTGCCTAAAGTTGCGTACTGAAACTAGGGTGGCGCGGCGAGCTTAACGTTCAAGCCCCTAAAAGTGAAGGAAAAAGGTTGTGGTAGAGCATGCCTCAGAGATGAGGGTTCGACACGAAAAGAAAAGTGCTGCGGCTCAATTACGCAAACTTAAAAACGATCGCGTTTGCACTGTCGCGACGTTAAAGGTTACGTCAAGATGAGATTTACCGCCGCGCGCCCTCGGTTGACGTAATTTTTTACGTCACGACGATTCAGACTAGATCGTTTTCAGTTAGCATCATTCACCCGCTGATCCGTATGCTAGTCAGAATGACGATAGCCTAGTGATCGACGCACGCGACTGCGACGCAAGCGATAAAAGTTCGAAGCTTAATAGCCATTAAATGCAACTATCTTAATTCAATTGCAAACTCTAACTCACGTTTACATAAAAAAGGCAATCATAACGCACTCATCTTTAAATAAGAAGTGGAATTACCAACAAACAGGCGCTGCACAGATACGAGTATGATGGCTATGGTCAAATTCACAGGATATTTTAGACTATAGTCCCCACTAATCCAAAAAAGAGACCTGAACTACTCAAAGGACGTTCATATAGGTTGTTATGTACAAGATTCTGGTTTAATTATACAACAAAGAGAGAATCGACTTAACCCGGAGTTTAAAAACTCTAAATAGGCGTTTACATGGATAAGCAATCTTATTGAAATACAAATAATTATTATTTACCGCCCGTATGTTAGACATTATATTAGCAATATTCATATGCATACATAGTGTGATCTGTTACCAGTATTTGATGACCTAGAAACGCACGTGCATCAATAAATCTTATAAGATATCCAAACCTATCCCAATAATAACTTACTACATGCTCTTACATATTTGGCTAACCATCACAAGTTACGATAATTCTAAACACACCTTCTACTTTTATACACTGTTTCACGTTTCATATTAACAATATTCGCTGTTTAATGAAGGGAAAACATACCTGTAATAAGAGAAAATCGCTAAGTCGGTATGTTAGATATTTAATGCGATTCTTGACCTTATCATTTATAATGATAATTGTCACACTCGTCAAAAGTCAGAATTTATATAGCAATGTACAAAATAAAATTTACATGATATTCAATATGGTATATACGTATAGTATACCTACACTGTTTTTATTTGTAGTTTATTTTAGGTACATAAAAACGCATTTCTAAAGTTATTTATCATTTTTTTAAATAACATTTATACACAAACATTTCTAATAGGCGGCATATGCAAAAAAAACCGGCCAAGTGCGAGTCGGACTCGCGCACCGAGGGTTCCGTACAAACCTGCAAGGTTTACAAAGTTCGTTTTACCAAATTTCGAGATTCTATGTCAACGGGAAGTGGTCTTTAGGTTTTAATTCCCTTGCGTGTAGTTGCGAGTTTCAAAATATGCGGTATCAATGGTTGTACTTTTGCGTTTTGCGTTTTGCGTTGACTTAGAATTTTTTTCACGGGTTAAAGGCAATTAGATCTAAGTATTTGATATGAATTTCAACTTGATAGCTCTACGCGTTCATGAGGAAAAAGTAATAAGTTTATATTTATTAAAAATATATATTTTGTAATGTAACTAAAATTTAAGGTTTTCGGAATTTTTCCTTTGTGTTATAAAACGTTGCTTCATGCCAAATTTCAAGATTCTAGGTCGACTGGAAGTACCCTTTAGGTTTTGATTCCTTGCGAGTACTTGCGAGTTTCAAAATATGCAGCTTAAATTGCTGTTTCTTTTGATTGCGTTGACATAGAAGTTTGATTTTGTTACAGCTTAAAGGTATTATAGACCTGAGTATTTGGTATGAATATCAATTTAATACCTCTACGCGTTTATGAGGAAATGGGTAGTAAGTTTAAAATTATTAAAAAATATATATTATGTGATGTAACTAAAAATTTATGGTTTCGTAATTTTTCCTTTATCTATGCTATAAGACGTTGCTTCGTACCAAATTTCAAGATTCTGAGTTCACGGGAAGCACCCTGTGGTTTTGATTCCCTTACAAGTGTCGAAAATTTGCGGCATAAACGGCTGTATCTTTGATTGCGTTGGCTTA
This sequence comes from Eumeta japonica, assembly GCA_005406025.1. NCBI lineage: Eukaryota > Metazoa > Arthropoda > Insecta > Lepidoptera > Psychidae > Eumeta > Eumeta japonica. The sequence goes on from BGZK01001023.1 coordinate 107,356, forward strand.
GAAGTTTGATTTTTCACAGCTTCAAGGGACAGTAGACCTGAGTAATTGATATAAATTTCAGCTTCATACCTCCACGCGTTCCTGAGAAAAGGGTCTTGACAGACGGACGGACGGACGGACAGACGGACAACAAAGTGATCCTATAAGGGTTCCGTTTTTCCTTTTTGAGGTACGGAACCCTAAAAATCAGCATTAACATCCAGTTACACGGCAATCTGAAGTGTAATGTCGAGTGTTACCAATAGTAAATTATATATAAACAAATTTTCATAACGTAAAGCCGTAACTAACGTCACACCAATATTTCACTATCGACGACATGACCCGTTCGACACAAAAATGCACATAGATTTGAGTCGCGATCATAACCATTGTTAAAACACTTTCTCACAGAAATTCTTGTGTTTAATTACATCGAATCGTTATAATGCACTCGATATCGTTCGAATTACTCAACTGGCACTTTATGCTGATGCAGTTTTGCAGTGGCGGGTTGCATTTCGCAAGCGGCGGCGTGCGACCGGTTCCCGTGAAACGCATTGTCCGCATTGCACTCTCACGGCGATGGATAGAAAAACCGAGAAATGTGCCGGCGTCTTCTACCTCGTCAACTATATCGGAGCAGACTTGGGAAATTGTATTCGACCAATCAGGTGCGCATAATCAGTGTTAATCGGGTTTAATTTATGAACGATATATTAACATTGATTAAGACCGTGATTCGTTTAATACAGTAATGATTAAGCACACAGTTAACCGGTTGACAGTGTCTGTATATTGCAAAGGTTTCCAGAAATCGTTTCACGTGGATGAAAGTCGAATAAATTAGTTATCGACGATTAAATGGGTGGATAAAAAAAACAGATATAGCATTTTAAATGTGCTCAAAAAGCTATTTGAAGCACGCTTTCAAATATCTATTTTATGATTCGTTATTCTAACAATTCTATTGTTTTAAAAAAAAAACGTTTAAAAATGAGTACCCTAAGTTTGAATTTACAATATATAGCTCAGAAAAAATTGAGAAAAATCGTGTGAATATTGCATATAAAAACACCTGTAAATATAATGAAAATTATCTATGACCGAATCCCTCAACGGTCAAAGTCCCTCTCAAAATGCGGCCAATAAGCGATGATTTAGGATTTAGTTATTTTTTTAGTGTATTTCGATAGGTGTTCAGAGTAATGAGTTTAAAAACGAAATCCTCATTTTAATCTGTATTAGAGAATATTTATTGTGGGTGACCTTTTCAGTCGACACGGCTGTTTTGCGTCGGGTTTAAAGTCCGTATTATCACTCTTTTTCTGGTATTATTTTAGTGTTTTTCTCTTGCAAACAATATTAAATAATAGAAAAATAATTCTGCATTACAAATACACGTCTGTTAATGAAAATGAATGTTTAAAATCGTCGGTTTATGAATTCTGTTCAGAAAAGATGAAGATCGAATCACCAACTTGTGATGTGGTGTCCCGTTACCAAGATTGTTTTCATAATGGAAATTGATTTTGTTTCTCATGATCAAAGTTCAATTATAATATGATTTTTATTTTAAAAATAATAACACAAGTGCATTTTAAGTTCACATTCCTTAGAGATTTATAAAAAAATCATGCTAAAGTCCACCCACCCTTCCCTGTCTCCAGCCGCAGGGATCCGCGACCGCGTAAATACAACTGTTATCAGTTACAAAATTTGAATATCGTATTTAACGGAAACATAATTTTTTCAAAACAGTATCCTTAGTTTTTTTTCTATAGAAGGTTGGTTATTTTTTATGCATTTATGCAGCATATTTATTCTCATAAAATTAGTATTATTTGGACTTTAATTAAATTTCCTTTTATAGACTTTCTTATGAGAATCGCCGTTATGCGAATGTAATTGCGTTGTTATTTTATTAAAGTAACAAATTCTAATAATGGTTTGCTTTTCAGTTCGTGGAATAAATGGCCAATATTTTAAACTATAAATCACGTTAACTGAAGAGGTAGATATCTATAAAAAAAATGGTCCCGACAATAAAACTTTACTTAATCTGCGATAACTTGAGACCTTTTCTGTTATTTCTTGAAATGTATAGAGCTTCCGTATGTCACTAGTTATTATTGTAAATTAGTTCCTATAGAATACATAAAATACAAAAACAAACAAAACTGTGTTTTTATTTATTTGCAATTTACCAAAAGCTTGGAAGGTACAATTTCTCTGATTTTAACCTCCTCTATATTTTTAATGAATATATTCTTTCGATGATGCACTTTTGAAAAAAGTAAATAAATTTTATCTATATTTCAAAAAATATAATCTTTATTAATAATGATAATATTGTTGAGCAGGTTATAAATGTATAATTCTAATAGCATGTCCGTTGATATATGGCTAAAGACAAGTCAGACACGTTATTAATGCTTGTTTGTCAATTCTGTTTCTTATCGGGATAGGTATTTTCTCGACGGTCACATACATTTGAATAGAATCTATATGACACAAATCGATAACAAGTGCCTTTAAATACTCAAAACCACTAAAAACATGTACCTAATATAACCATGATGACACGAAATCATACTACAATAGACTTCAATAATCATCATCGTTCCACTAGATGAACATTTTATTTACGTATGTCCAATTACTATGGACAGTTTTAATGACCCATCTGTTTGATATGAATGGTTATTCTTTGAATATCCTTGAAAAAACAGTAACTAATTCTCGTAATTACAAATTTCACACGCCATAACGATTTCAGGTTGCCATTTACTTATTTTGACGGTGTATTTGAAATTTTAGTTTTTAAACCATAATATTCCCGAGGACACGGATCGATGACAGGTTACCGGACGGGCAAACGCGGAAATGATTGTTTAGAAATGTGTTTTACGTTTAATTAATTAAAATGTAGGTAATGGACTCATGTAGGTAACCTACTTAATTTATTTACTAGGTCATATTAATTTAATTTCAAATAAAATTATAATGTTACGACTTAAAAAAAAAGAAACGAAATGATCACGGAATGTCCTCAAAATCGAAAACGAAGAATAAAAAAATACATACGATGAGAAACTTCATGGACAACTAAATCAGTGAACAGTGAACAAAGACAGTGACCATGTTTTGTGAATAAGAGGAAAAAAGAATTTTTTCTAAAAAAAGAAAACCGTTCGATAGATCTTGTGAATTCGAACACGAGGACAATGCAGTCGTAGAGGGGTCCGGCTTCGATCGCCCGCAGTTTTGTATCCCGTTATGAATTCATTTCGTCTGCGGCCGCGGTGGCGCTCCGAGCGCCTTATAGTTAGGTCGGCCCGCATCTCACGGGCTGTTTGGACATGACGTTGGAGCAGACAGGCCGAAACGTGATGAAAAAAATAGGTCAAGACCGAACTCTGGCGTCGTGGTTCCGTTCCATTTTTTTATTAATTATTTATATACCGATTAGCCTTCTCCCCATCCCATCGAAAATATACGAGTCGTTGCTGTTGTTACGCATACTACCATTGGTGGAACAACATAAAATTATACCCGACCACCAGTTCGGCTTTCGTCGAAAGCACGCCACTGTCGATCAAATACACAGGCTAATAAATGAAATAGACAAGTCTTTTGAATCCAAAGAGTACTGCGCGAGTGTATTTCTTGACATATCTCAGGCGTTTGACCGAGTATGGCACGAAGGACTGCTGTTTAAAATAAAATCTTCATTGCCCAACTACATCTGTCAAATACTTGAATCCTTCATACAGAATAGACGCTTTGTAGTTCAACACGGTGAGGCACTTTCACGCCTTTGTGATATCAACGCAGGAGTCCCACAGGGCAGCGTGCTGGGGCCACTACTCTACCTTATCTACACCTCTGACCTACCAACCTCAGACTGTATAACCACCGGAACTTTTGCTGATGATACTGCGATTTTGGCTTCCCATCAAGATCCAGCGGAGGCATCAAAATCCTACAGGATGGCCTTAACAATATTCTAAACTGGCTCAAGAGGTGGCGAATAAAGGTTAATGAGTCCAAATCCGTCAGCGTTATCTTTACCTTGAAGAAAAGTATCTGCCCACGGTTAAAGATTAACAACATTGAGATTCCCAAGCAGACCACGCGAGATACCTAGGATTACACCTGGATAAGCGACTTACATGGCAGAAGCACATTTTACAAAACGCAAGCAATTAGGATTGCAAACAAGAAAACTCTACTGGCTAATGGGCCGCCAATCACAATTATCACTCAGCAGTAAACTTATCTTGTATAAGGCTATACTAAAACCAGTCTGGACGTATGGGATCCAACTATGGGGGACAGCCTCCCATTCAAACGTTGAAATCGTACAGAGATTCCAAAATAAAATGCTAAGAATGGTAACTAATGCCCCCTGGTACGTCACAAACGAACAGTTGCATCACGACCTGCAAGTTAATACAGTCAGACAGGAAATTATTCAATATGCCAAAACATATAAGAAAAGAATCGCAAGCCACCCTAACCACCTGGCGAAAGTGTTAATGGATGAAACGCAAACGACTCGCAGACTTAAACGGAAAATGCCCCAGCATATACTTAAATAAATAAATAAATACCAATTCTTGAAGTAAAGTAGGATGTGACACAGGTCACATACCGAGCATGTCTAATAGATTCCAACATACTACTCAATGTCCCATAGTGGCGATAGATTGTAGTAAATAAAATAACAAAATAGGTCAAGACCGAACTCTGGCGTCGTGGTTCCGTTCCATTTTTTATTAAATATAATTTTATAGTTTTATCTATTCGAGACACGTACGTGATCGTTTTAAATACGAAGAAAACGTTTGCGTATAGATTTTAATGAGACAAAAAAGACGTTTCAAAGGTGATCTGTTGATTTGTAATTTCTTTGTAGGATTTGAGGGGATCGAAATTTTGGCCGAATCCTGTACGTATAAGATGCTTTAGGTTTTAAAAACAATATAGACAAAAATCTTAAAATAATCGATATCAACCATCGACCGTAATTAATAAATAGATAAATTTAAAAACTAAAAGTAAATAAAAGGTAGGCGCAAAAGGTACCTAAAATATAGCGAAGTGTGTTACAAATATGTATACTTAGAATAAGTATAACTTGTGTTTAGATTTATGTGAATTACTATCGAACTAATAAATTACTTGTATTCTTGTATAGTTAATTTGTGCCATAGAGCTGATTTCACGTAGAACGATCTACAAGTAAATCTTAAGCATGCATTTTGAATAACGCTTGACAATCGGCAACTCTTAAGTTGCCACAGGACGTATACTTACGAAACTATAAACAAACTACACACTAGAATGGAACGACTACAAAATGTTTTGTTTATGAAAAAAATATTAAAAAGTTAATTAGTTACAACGTTAGACAACAATTACGTACTTTTGGTTGCATCGATCTAATTTAATTTCAGGTTAAAGTTTTATAATAGAGAAAAGCAATAAGAGAGCCATCGCGGGAACAGATGGTACACTTGCAGAGTTTATTTTCATGGGGACTCGAAAAAGTGACTTGAAAAACAAATTGAGAAATGTTTATCTCGGCAGAACGTACCGGCGAAAAATACCGCTGCACTTTTTACCATAACATTATTGGTGGGCAATACAATTCGAAACTCATTATAACGGTCGCCCCTCCGTAACCACCCAATGAAGTAAATACTTATGACACAATGTTGTGGATTTATTTCCAGCTTTTTCAGGGTCGTCTTTAGTAGTTTTTCGCCGAGTATGTATGCACCTACCCTGTTTGGATTTACGCCAGATTTTTGCAATTCCGGTACATCTCCAACATATAAATAGTGTCAGGCAGGTGCTTGCTTCAAATTAAAGAGGATTTTATGAAAAAAATTTTAAGCGTCCAATAGAAAAAAAATGTTTTGGTAACTTAGATATAATATGGTTTGTTATAAAATTCATATTTTTTTTTCTCTGTCAAAGTACGCTTCGTAATATTATTTGAGTAGTTATTGCATAAACAATAGAGCACAATTAGTTTTAGTAACAGCGCTCGCAGGCGCGGGACACACTCGTAGGAGTACAAAGGTAAAGTAGCATTTCAAAAATAGGTTATCCGCTTACCTGCCGGGCTCGTCCTACATAAACAGCGTTATCGCCCTTATCCGGCACGCGACGCGCCGTGCACGAACGCGGGACACACACCGCACATGACAATAGCAGTTTACGTACAGTCACACAATCACAGATCGATCGCGCGGAGAATGCGCGCCACTCGATACGACACTAAACACGAACGACACCTCTCGAGTCTCGACGCGGAATGACGCCCCCGCCGACTGGAACGCGCGGCTCGGCAACGCTTGATATGCGCGCGCGCACACCGTCAAAGAACAGCCTTCGTAATGTACTTCTAATGATTGAAATATTATACGTTTTTACGAATTCCAACTGTGATACCGATACAAGGTTACCTTATACAGGCTATATTTATATTTCTTTTGTTACTGCCTAGTTTTGAGAACTGATTTTTAATAGTAATTCATATTATATTGAACTTTTAAAATTCCGGATTGAATCCTAGGGGAATTGCTTAACGATTATCTATTAAATTCTACACTAACTTTCACCCGCGGCTTCGCTCGCGTAGATATAAAATCCATTCCCACATCTCTTATATCGACTGATGACGCTGTATCCACCATGAACCCGATTCCAATCCTGCTCTCGTGTCAGTCCTTAACAGTGTAATGGTAAGAGAATACGACATGATTTAATAGCATACAGAAACAATATTCTAATGTAGGAAATTATTTCCTACATTCAGTTACAATTTCCATTTTAAAAGAGTTTTGCGTATAACTTGGCTTCTAAACGGTGTATTGAGATGAAACATGCCCTACTTTTACAAGCTGTTGTTTAGTTTCGCCTGTCTCAGTATCTGATGTAATCAAATCTTGCAAGTGAAATTTGAACTACTTTCCGTTTTCCGATTGAGCTGAAATTTTGTATGCATACGTAAATCGGTTGATAATGCAATAATCTAGTATCGCTCTGATGATCTGATGATGCAGCCAAACGACGGATAATGGAACTCTTTAACGGTAAACAGCACAGACATAAAATTCTGTATATCCCTTAAATTGTAATAGCCCGTTATAAGAGTCATCATGTGGCTGCTGTACCCAGAATCAGCTCTCGGCAAGGAAAATCCTCAACGTTCGTCGTTGCACAGATAGGCACAATTTTTTTTTATTTGAATTTATAAGTAATAGCTTGTTCCAAATACCATTATGATATGGCTGTTACACCCAGGGTTGGCTCTAGACGAGGGAACTCCATGACAGTGAACAGCACAAACATGCAATTATGTATATGCAATTAACGTGATAGCTCGTTCTTAACAATGTCATGACACAGCTGCTGCATCCAGATTTGGTGCCCACTAAACGGATACAAGCGAATCTGCGGGCAAAAATTAATGTTGTAATTCTCAATTTATAGGTGGTTATAAGAGTTTAGTAATTATTATCGATATATAACATTGATAATAAATACTGAGTTAGCATATTACTGTCATACAATACTAAAAATTAAGAAATGAATAATAGTAAAGAAATTTTAAAAACAAGCTTTTATATTATTAAAAAAGAAGTAAATTAAAAATAAACTTATCTCGATTAGAAACAAGTTATTTTCTTCATTTTAACCGTTTGTCGATATTAAAGTTCTTTTTTTTTCTCAAACCATTATATTACCAGAATAAAACCTTATTATATTTGACAACAGGACCGAAAAATAGACAGAAAACAGAAGGAACTTTAATATTGATCAACGGTAAAAACGGCTTGGTTCTAATCGAGATAGGTTTATTTTTAACTTTTTACTTTTAATGATATAAAAACTTGTTTAAAAACATTTTTTTAATATTATTTTTTAAATTAGACCTCCTGCAATACACCTGTGGAAACCGCATTCAATTCCGTATAGTCGTTATTGCGTGATGAGAGAGCAAATAGACATACAGGCAGACCGACGAAAACTCTAAAAAAATAGTGTTTTTCTTTATAAACACCTCCCGTATTAGTTTTTCGTAAATACATATTTCCCAATTACAGGCATCGGTCTGTCACAATTTTAGAAAACGTTTAGATAATACTGTTATATTTTGTTATCTATTCGATCGAGGTAAGTTTTTAACAATCTTGAATAAACAGTAAGTCATGTTCGTAGTCGAATGACAAATATTAGATATAGCAAAATTCAGGCAATGAATTCAATACCCTCTCAGTTAAACTCGCATTACTCCACACCATGGCCAAAGCTATTTACAATTTGGATTTAAGTAATGAGCAAAATTATAGCATTTGGCAAAATTATAATATTAGCCTTCAAGAACAGGTGTTCTTTCGCTTTTGACACTGTTTTCACTGAAATCCGGGAATCATATGGATTTTTTTTAATATTCTGGTGAAGTATAAACGATTTTAAAAATTAACGCGTCAGGTGATCCTCATGCATAAATAGTACCTATATAAATATTATTTAGGTACCCTATTTCAACTAAATGACAGATATTTTGATTTTCATAATGTAAATTATGGTAATTATAATATTTTTATTAAAAAAACTAAGAAACTGTCATATTGTTTGTGTTTTTGTAATTGATGATCATTTTATCAAGTGTATTACAGGAAATATTCATGCCATTAATTCGACGATTAGAATAAAATCACGATTTAATTAACCACTATGGCAATATTTTAAGTAATTCGCATCGTCGACGGACAATCAACTAACTGCGCACGGCATTGGCGCCAACGTAAAGGTTAGAAACAAATGCATTGTTTATTTTAATTGTTTCCATTTAATCGCGCATGAGACGCTAACAACAGTGGCGGTTACACAACGCTTCCGTTTATGCAAGGACTCGTGTTATATTAGCGTAAAAAAATAAAATAAAAAAGGTTCTAGTGTTGCTATACTCGGGTACATGGCGTTACATGCGTGCGTACATACGCCCGTGCCATTTCGTCACCGGACTACGTTTGAGTTTCGTTTCGCAAAAATATATTTTCATGGCTACGAAAGCACATCACATTTTCTAGAAATTTAAGCCTTGTAATGTCTGATTTATCCTTGCTTATACGAGACCTTCAATGTAAATATTAAGAAAACTTAAAAATTTGAAGAAATTTAAGGAAAAAATCGTACACTAACGGTCTTACAGACACGAAAAAAAATTACGTATTTCTTATTATTGCAGAGAATAGCATTACTTTGTCATTGCGATGCTGTCAGGGAAAGGTTTTCATGATTATTCTTCTAGCAGAAGAATTTGTTTCCATAGACTAAACGAATTGGACGATCGAAACCGTTTTCGTCGAATGTCAATGTCGATCTACAACTACTAGGTATACATAGATTTAATATCTTTGGCTACAAACAGATTCAATTCCCGTTTTATTTATTTAAATTGAGTAAGATCACGCATTTCTAAAAGATCTAATAAAATTTTATTGTAACTTTATTTATTATTAACAAATTTTAAAAAGTTATAAAATTTATTAATAAAAAAAAACCTGCAAAGCCAATTTATTTAATAAAACGATTTACGTATTTTCAAGCATTACCTGAAATAAGTATACATCATTTAATATACTTGACATTGAGTCGACTTCAGACTAAAACAGCTAACGGGGCAGAAAAAATATCTGTATATTTCACTACATTGCTGTCACACGTGTAAACAACTTTATTTTTAAAGTCAGAAAAAAAAATACGAAGATGCTTACGTACAGAAATAAAAACACATTGAGGTTAATATTTCAATGTGAAAACAACTATTAACCTTGACATCGGCGTGATTGATTGAAATAACAATTACAATACAAATCAACAAAATGGCCGTAATTCATATAATTAAGTACCAAAACATTACCTACCTAGTAAACATCTTGTAACAGCATATCATTAATGTTCGATATAGTCTTGAAAGCGTTCAATTCTAAGTGTTTCATTTTTTTTTTAATTCACAATTAATGTCTATCAGTCAGTATCATCATGTAAGGTCAATTAGATAAGCGACGGTGGTGGATTGGTCAGCATATTGTCTTCGGTTAAGTGCCATGGTCACGGACGAAGCGTCCAATGAGTTTGCGAACTTAAGAAAAATTAAATCACTTATTGCGCATCACGGTGAACAAATTAAAAAGTTGCAGGAAAGGGTATAGACACAACGATCCTTGGCGTTAATCCATTTCGAACTGGACATGCATGGACGACTTAAGGTCTAGTACGTTTTTCAATCTTGCGTAAAAAGTTAAATGAGAATATGCGCCTTCAACGATGTGACAAAAATCCGACACAACGATAGCAATAATAATTACACGACCAAATACCTACAGTCAAAGCGGAAATCAATTTTACTCATAATTTTTACTAAGCTTGATTTAAATTTCTTCAAACTTACAACAAATCGAATTTCTATGCGGACTCAGTCACTCAAACGTGGCCGAAAACCAAAACGAATAATAGTAAAAATCATTCGCGTGGACTGTGTAGAGGGCGCCGTCGACTACATGGTCCGTCACAGACCGCTGCACGCCGTTGCTTTTGTGTAGCTAACATCGTTAGTGGGATCCGTTTTTGCCAGAGACAAATATAACGCAGATTCATCATTTTTTTATACGTTGTTGATGTCAAAAATCATTAACTTTGTAAAGGAAATGACGAAGCGGTATCTAATATAGGTAATTTGAAATTGTACTTAGACGAGTTACTGTATAGTCTGTGGTATAAATGTCGGTCTCTGTTTATGGATCGTCTTTTATTAACCATAGACTTCTCTCGAGATGTCCTATTCACACATTGCTATAATTTATTTATAGAAATAAATTATCTTTCCCTAAATTAACTTAATCATTAATAAGTTTATCTAAATACGCTCTGTTAATATGAATCGTATAACGGGTACAACTAATCAATTTCTTGACTTTTACTGATACGTCAATGATAATAGTTTCTGTTAATTGATTATTACAAAAAAATGTCATGGAATTTTTCACAAATCGACCACAATTCTACATTGACTAAATGTAGGCACCATATGCGTCATTCACGACAAGATGAATTGATGGAAAATTATCTCCTTCAAGCTTTCAGTTATGGGTAACGAGAAAACACGCCAAAGGAAAATGTGTATGATATTGCATTACTCGTGGTCTCGCTATCGTAAATATGGATAAATTTGGACGTAAGATTCTAAAACTAATCGATTTCGATCGTAAGTTTTAGTCGACTTACTTGAAAATGAACCATACAAGAGTGTTTTAAGACTAGCGTAACTTAAATAGCCATTCCCTTATCATATTTTGCTTCAAAAGCTTACTGCTTTTTTTTATATTATTCCGGCAAGCTATTCGTACATTCAGACTCGGCAATCGCCTATGCCGTTGCAAAATGATTTTATATCCTGTCATCGACCTTTCTGTGCCCTTGCGCTATCAGTTGTGAACAAACTTTGATATTTTTGAAATTTTTATATGGTCATTATATATTATCATATTATAAATTTCAGCAGTTAAAGTAGAATTAACAACCTCTTTAAAGTTTCAAATATACTTCTACATATTAAACACGAAAAATATGACTGTGATATATAAAAATGGAGGGTTATAAAAATTATTTATAATTAAACACTCATGTACAATACAACACACGAAACTCTGCCCTCTGAAGTGCCTACGAATGATGCATCGTGCAGGTTTGACGCTCCCCTTCGTTCTTCTCCACCGCGTTTCTATTTTACGCCATTGCGACGCTTTCGTAACTAACTTCACAGCGGCAAAGTTTCGTAGGTTATACTGTACATTATTATCTTTGTGTCAGGTTTAAGAATACGACTACTGAGACATAACCTCCCACAATCGTTTTATTTCAGATCGATAGACCTGGACTGAGTGCAGATTAGGGGCCGTCATAGACCGTTGTCACCAATGCGGTCATATCTGCGGCCGACTTCTTGACGTGCCCTCCCCATTGATCAAATCGCTCGGGATAAGATTTAGAATCCGATACTTTCTGGTTCGAATGTGACGCTTTTAAACGCACCACCAACACCGCTATTATTTTAAGTCGACTTCAAACGAACAGGAAATCCAAACGTGACTCATGTTACAATTTACCTGCTTAGAGACAACGTCCGAATTAAACATGTTTACAGCGTAATAAACGCGTAATAAGCGGCTACCAAATAAAGTGGCGAAGTACCCGACTGCGCCGTACCGCAAGACGGCTCTCTCGAGCATGACCCCATAGAGTGGGTGAGTCATCGCGGCGTCTGCGCACGAGTCACTACTACTGTTTCTTATACTATCTATGTTTGTAAAATGACTACTGATACAATGAAGTAGATTGTGTATTTGAAGAAATAAATGCAATCATGTGATGATTCATAATTGCGTTCATTTCAAAAATATCCGATATCAGATTGGAATCCGTAGATAGAGATTTTGGAAACAGATCATCGATTAAAGTCCGTGTATTTTTTGACTCTGTTACAAGTAAGGAACAGATCTCACACTAACCAAGATCCGCGGCTCTACCCACTTGAACAGTTTGAACACACAATGTTATTGTTTTTGTTTCCATTTCCGCCTTTTTTTTGTTTATAATAAAATGCATCCATAGAAGAATATGTACTAATAAGCGTGAGTGTGCAATTTTAATATTTTTTTCTGTATCTAAAAACCAAGTGCAGAAATGGTAATGGACGCATGGCTTATATGTTTGACCATTAATTAGAGTTGGGAGTTAGAACCCTGACATTGGGCAAACCGATCGATAAATTTTTAGTTTCGATTAAGTCAAAGTACTCTCTTCGTGCTTCACAAAGCACATTAAGCTGTCGGTCGGTAACAACGGCCGGTAGCCCCCAACAGGTACGCAGCCAGCACGCATGGCTTAAAGTCCAAGCTCGTCAATCATGGAAGCGATAGTACGTGGCCTCTGTACGCCCTAACAAACTCATCTCCTCGTCTCGGAGTTTTTGTAAGAGACTGTAATTTATGACCCGAAGAACAAACAGGAGAACTGTGATATCCGATCAGATAGAATGACAATTATATGAAATTTCTGGACGAATAGTACTATCAGGTTAGAGTTATTTTTATATTTATATTATTTTTGAAAACTTGAACGAAGTATTAATACCTAATATGAAATCGTATTTTGGCAACTTTTCCAAGCGGACAGAAACACAAATCTTTGTTGGTTTATAACGTAATAAATAAATAATGTTTTTAAATATAGTAGGGAGTCGATATTTTTCATTGTACCTACATACTGCTACATTGTAGTTTTCATTAAGCATAGAAAAAAGATAAATAGTAATATTCTTATTCTTTAAAAATCAGTGCTTATGACAATTTTGGAACTGATAGACATTAGCTAAACGAGAAGTATGTATAGTGAATTGTGATGGAGTCTTTGCTTTCATACAAAGATACTTAAATCCGTTCTTAATATTATTTTAATGCACTAGAATGAATGATGTGAAAATGTTTTTAATATTTCCTTTACATAACTCATAAGCATCTGTTTTAAATTGTCAACTAGCACAAACCACATTACTATAACAGAGGAATCATTGTTCAATTGTGTAAACTATTTATGTCAGTATTTATTATAATTCGATCATATAAAATGCCTTTCGCGATAAAGTTTTACACGGTAATTTCAATAGAGTTATAGTATGTAATTTTATCGGATTTTTTTTTTGCGAGATTACCGTTTTTTTTTTAAATATCACGCCTATTTCCCTGAAGGATAGGCAGACTACGGATTTCTACATGGTAAGATCTTTGTACATCTCACTTGTTTCACTGACATTCCATCAATCGTGCCATGCAAGCTCGTCGGTTTTGTGTACTCAAAGTATGGCCCTTTTGTCAATGTGCCGCCAATTTCATCTGCGCTAGAAAAAAAATACCGCAATGTAAAAAAATAAAGTCAGCTTATGTTATTTCAATGTGTTAATTTTTATGTGTTCTTGTAGAACTGGGAGTCGAATGGATTTCCACAAGAAACTAACCATAAATTGAAGACTTTATTAGAAAAAAAAAATTATAACCATATGCAGATCCATGAAATTAGAATATCTTGCCATTTCTGGCGTATCGAACCGTCAAAATTACTAACAGTGCTTCTGTCCGCGATAGATACACAGATTATATTTGATTAATTACTACACTCGTTACCATATGAGGCAATGTTATAGACCCGTGGGTGTTTAATGCTCTTTTACAACGCATGCATACTCACGACATTATTTAATAATGATTTATACCTGTTCATCAATCAAAATCCCTTGTGGTCCACAATTGCAGGTCAATTAAACTTGTGAAAGTAAAAAAAATAAATAATTGTATTCGCTTATAAATCTGGGCTACCATGAGCAAAGAAATTTAATGTATACGTTTACTAGTGATAGAAAATTCGCAAGAAATATAAGCAATTTAGGCAGAGTGATTTATCTTACTATAACATCTGAGCCATATAGCAAATTCTTATTTGATATAGTACCTATTTCATACTTAATCGAACAAGTTTTGCGCCCGCGGTTTTACAATTTTGCTGTGGTCCCAATCCCGTACCCGTTTTCAATTCTAGTGCTGGTACTATTCTTGATTTTGTTCCTAGTCATGCTCTTGAATCTAAACCTGGTCCCACGTTGGATTGTAATGCCCGCCCTGGTACAGGCTCTCGATATGGCTACCTGTTTTACTTTTGATTGCGGTACCACCAACGATCACGGTTCCGGTTTGTGAAAAACCGAAGCAAATACTAGGCCAAAATATTTTTTTCTATTAGTGAAAGAATTTTTAGAATCATTTTAGTAATTCGGTAAGATAATACAAAAAGTGGGCGAAATCGCCAAAAAATACTAAAATAGATCTTTTTACGGTTCCCTAACCAAAATGATAAAAACGGAAGCCATAGGTTTTCCGTCATATCCGTCCGTCTATCTTTATGTCCCAGGTATCTTACTCAAAAAGTACAAGATATATTTATCTTGAACTTTTTGTAACTACAAGATAAATATATCTTGTCCTTTCTGCATATATATGTTGATGAAATTTGGAGTATAGGTGTATTGCGTAAGCCGATACCTAATTTGTTAGTCAAACAACAAAAATAAATATTCGTAGTTGGGGGCAATCCATACATCTAACGGAAGCTGCAAAAATTTTTTTTAGAATTTTTTAGACGATAGCACTCTGTGATTATTTACTGTCTAGACTTTTGTAAAATATTTGAAGGGTGATGATTCTTAACAAATTGTACGAGACGCCGGTAACAGCAAATGAGCATTTTAACGATAACCGAAAGATATTTTTTAATGGGTTAAACTTGCTCTTCGAGAAATCTAATAAATGCCTTTATAGGTTATGCATTATACCTAATAAAAGGTAAATAAGTTTACCTCCCAAGGGACTACATTAAAAAATCAGAAAAGTGTCCAGGCTCGTTCATAATTACGTTACCAGTTTCCCTTTGTACATACTACTATTGTTTAGTTAAGTATAAATGTAGCGACGTTCATAATTTGTACATTTAGTGAGCTGCAATTCTTGAAGAGGGACTTGGTCTGCGTGGAGAACTGAAGGTTCCAAGTCCGTCAATCTATATATATAATAAAACAGTAGAACCCAATGTCTGTACATCGAAGGTACTTACGCTATACCCTCCCCGCCCCCTTAAAATTATATTTAATTCCCTATACCATAGATAACCGACAGATGCGAGGACGAATGTGAGGAGGCAGTTACTACTTGTCTGTGGTAGAACGGCGTCACTTACTTAACGTACATCGTTGAAAGTGAGTGCCTACGCGGACAAGTAAAAAAAAACGAAAACATGGGTCGGTGCGGGATTAATATAGTTTTATATTACAAAAACAAATATGAATGAAAACACAAAAACAATAAAAGTATATAGTGCCACTAGACGATTATGCGCCGGGCGCCTGGACTTCTGGGAAGAACGGAAAGTATCCTCGCACAACAGACAGACATACCTCAAGTTGTCTGGGTGTGTATAGGAGTTATGTAGGAAAATAGAAAGGAGACGAAAGAGAAAGATAATATAAAAGAAAAAAAAAGAGTTTTATAGTTTTAAGTCTGTCTGTCTGTCTGTTTGTCTGTTCGTGCACATCTCTAAAAATATTAAACGTATTGTAATGAGGTTTTCACGGATAACTAGAACTTTGCTTGTAGCAGAATATAGGCTTTATTTCATTTAAATTGGACGTCAGAAAAATGTTATTCTTAGAGAGAACTAGTAGGGTTGTACAAAGTATATAACTTTTTCACACAAAAACTACTCTATCTTACAGTAATATAGTATATATTTTATTTTGATACTAGCATTTATCCTGGCTTCGTATAAATTGGAACCGTGAGTGGTATCGAATACGAAAGCAGGACGGGGAACAGAATCGAGAGCCAGGGCCGAAACCGAAACTGAGAAATGACTGTATTCTTTTAATTTCAGTCGAATCAAGAACAGTACCGGAACCAGAATTGAAAGCGTGAACGAAACTGAGATTCAGAGTAAGGTCTATAATTTAACAGATGAAGGAACATTCTAATGGCACATTCTGTGTGTACGTGGGCGAAGACGCGAGCGGAAAGCTAGTCTGCATTAAAAAAGTGTAGGAGGTGCGTCTCCACAGTGCGGCGATTCCACAATAGAAAAATTCTTAAAGAGGAGCGGTGCCGTCGCGGCGTCAATATTTTGTCATTTGACTGGTTTTGTAGGTTTTCACAACTTTAGAACTACTTTTAGAAAGATAAGAACCGATATATCGGAAGCGGTGATATTGTAAACTCTATTGTAAATCTTTATATCATTTGCAATTCCTTATAACGTTTCCACCATAATTATTCAAAAACAAAGTCGGCATTTGCAAAGCCGAAACACCAAACATAGTATAAAAATTCGTCTAAATAGCCAATGGAATGGACAGAACGACCCATTATTGTCGTGATGCGGGCCGTGACCGACGGCGTTGACGTCCGCGTTCGGTATGCGCCCGGCGACACGCGCCGTGACATCACCTCATTTCTTATTCCGTGACGGTGCAGATTCGACGCCCGGTCGAGATGAACCGGCGACGATTTGAAGATAATCTTTATTCGGGGATTATTCATGCGTTAAGCATTATTCAAAAATGGTTTGTATTCACGCTTCAGTACGCTAACGCTTATGAAATGCTCGACGACCGCCAGAATGTAAGGAAGCAGGAGATGAAGAGCGACCTTCAAGTTTTTGCCGTATTTGCTGTTGACTATTGTACAAGAAACTGGAGACCTAATGTATGCTGACCAGACTTTTGCTACTGTTTCCAGTGGGTCTAGCATGACGCCCTAGACAAGAGTGTACCTATGGAGCTATCCTTGTCGCGTTAATGTGATGAGGACAGTCTTATAGAGATCTTGTCTAGAGCGTCATGCTAGGCCCGCAGATCAATTCCCATTCGGGCATTTTCCCTGTTTGTTTCTTGAGACTGCTTTTGCGAGTGATTGATACACTCGTGATATATCGCGTCATTGTGCTCTAGTCCAAATAAAAATTTTCCAATATTGCACTTCTATTATTGCACTCGTATATCATTACACAATGTCCCGCTACGGCGTATAATTTTTCTCTTACATACTAACCTCTGTGACTCTAAACCCTACTGACAAACTGGCTAGATACGTTTTAAAAACTTTTCATCACGTTGAAGATTCTAGTGAACTTATTCTCATTAAAACACAGTCAAAAAATATATACTTTTCAATGTGTACTAGACTGTTATTTTTTGTTAACACAAAAAAAAAAAACTATACGTTTCGGTGATCTAGCTCCTCTTTCTTTGGCACAACGAATCTAAAAAATGGAATCTTGACGTAATACGAAACATTTCCACATAAGATTCCAATCAAATAAGTTTACGGGTCGTGCCGTGCGCAGTTCCGCTCGGGCGCGCGACACGCGGCCCGCGCGCGCTGATGGCGGACGGGCACGGGCCGCCATTAGCGCGGACCTTTGTTTGGGCCTTCGATGGTTCGAGTTCTCGTCGAAGTCACAGAACGTCGTATGTACGACACAGATTCGACATCATTCCGTTACTAGTCCGTTCTCTTATATCATACTGCGTAAAACGATGTAAAAACTACGGGTATTTCCATTGTCTATGCCGTTATCTGTTTTCCATAAGTATAAATATTTCTTGACACTACTAATCTGAATGAGTACGTTAAGGTTTGAGAACCAGGAGTAAATGATTATCCGGTGCAATCTATTGACCTTTAACAGTGCTCTGATTGAATAATTCTATTATTATAAATTTCCTCAATTCACTTTGCATTCAGATCAATGTAAATAAAAAAAAAAACCGATAGTATTTTACAGAGTTATTGCAACAAAATTGTAGGTGACAGAGGTACGTATCTATAATTTTTTGTAACTTTTCATTACACTGACAAAATGATCATTGACCATTTTTTTTTACGTAAATTATTGTCTTTAGGTCATAAAAAGCATTTACTAAGACGTGTACGTACAATGAAGGTCATTTTTATCATGGAAGTAGAATAGCGCCATCGTGGCCATAAACTAGAGTCAGCGTAACGACAGCATATCGGACGGCATACAAATTTAACTATCACGCTCAAAAATATAAAAATACAAAAGACAGCTTTTATAAATCTATTACATAATTTTTGCCCGCGACTTCGCCTTCGTGAACATATAATTAATTCTTTATTTTCTATAACCTTTATTGTTGTCGCCAATCCCATTCTGTTTTCGATTTAAGTCCCAATTTTACAGTTAGTTCCGATTTGGTCTTATACTCTATTCTATTCTATTGCTGCGTCCCCCTCTTTTTTGAATCGCTCTATTATTTCGATATCGATTCTGGTTTCTTGTAAATTATTGCACTGGAATGGATCAGTAGAAATTATATATCACGCGTATAATTCAGAAAATATTATGTGTTCGTAATTACATCTAAATCAATCTAGCAGTTTGTAATTGAGCTACAAACAACCTAACATCAAGTATCTCATTTATGATATTATAATAATAATATATAGTACTCTTAACAAACAGTGTAGAAACCATATCGATCTTTTTGATTTACTATGACTTTCTTAGTATTAAGGCATTATTATTAATCTTATAGCTACAATCGGATCGTTTACCCTCTCTTACTTTAGTTTTCCTTCTACCTCACATTCACACGCCATATCTTCTGCTCCTCTCCCTCTCAATCCTCATCGCTCACTTTGACACCGCTCCTTCTCTAAAGAAAGCAGTAAGCGTGACTGACAAAATAAAATTAATGACTTTTAAATATTCTAATTGTAAGGAGTACTACAGAAAAAAACAAAATAAAATAAGTAGTAACATATATTTTGTGACATTAAATCCTATCAGTTTTCTAAATTTCATCAAAACTGGTTGTCATTATTATTATCATTACACACCAACATATTATTGATAAGTTGTCAGGCCGAGCTGGAGTTAACCTACGTACGATCGCACAGAGCCACATACAAACGCACGACGACGCCTACAGACTAAAGCCTCAAACCATAGGGCCGACGCGAAGTATTCAGTCCTTTTTGATAGAATGAGCGGCTTTCGTATCAACTCCGTCCTCCATGTGGCGTCCTCTACAGTTCGCATGCAGCCCGCTGTATTGTGTTGTGACGCACATCCTCTTCTCGTTTGCTAATAACAAGCTCGATTGAATTTCTTATTTTAGCGTTTTTTTTTCACTAATGACGCGCGCAGCATCCTTTGTCTTAATATGTTTTCGCTCGGGAGAACACAGCCATTACCTACATTAAATATTTAAGTGAACGCAATTGTTTTTTTGTAGACGTGCATAATTTTGCAAGCCGAAAGACAATAGATTCAGTTGCTGTAGTGTACGAACATACTGATGGTTTTAACGAAGTATGTATTTGCTTAGGAATATATGTTTGTTTAGAAACCACACTTTATTCTATATTTATGCCAGATTGCTGTTTACCCGTTAAGAAACGTCATACAATGTCAAAAATGATAAAACAAGGATTCTTTTCATTAACTTTGTAAAAATTTTCATTGTATCTGAAAATTGTAAAAAAAGGTAAACAGTATAAAAATGCCTTAGACATATTAATAATATACATTGAATTTTAATAAATAGCGTAACTCGATCTTTTACTACAGCACAAAAAATTAATAAGCACAAAAAACAAATATCAAATATCCTTTTGCCCAAGTTTCTATTAACTAAATTTTAATATCATGGTGTCTTGAAACTTTACATGTTCTTCTTTGCATTTCTTTTAATATCGCATTCGGCCAGACGTGTAAATTATCCTGGAACTTATTTGATTGCTACTTCGATGACGCCAATATAACATTGCATTTTAGTTACCCTAAATTCCTATATTATGAAAAATACCTGAAAAATTGTAAATTAGGAACAAATCTTAAAATGAACTATTCATTCATTTATTCTAGTAGTCCTGGCTATATTTACGGTGTCACTTTATAAAATAAATAACCATTTATTCTCAAAATGACGTTCTCATTTATGTATACAAATGATGATGCTTAGTCAAGTTTCTTTTGTTTGGAGTAACGGTACAAAGTCAAAAGCCAACCTAATGCAGCCTAAGGTATTAAGTATAACAATTGGTGTGGCGCGTGCCAGACCGGCGCCGGCGCATGACGTGTGCCATCCATCAAGCGAAAAGATAATGACAATGATGTAATAATAACAGTTAAATAAAGAAACAATACACAGCAGTTATAAATTCTCTTAACCAAATTTGTTAAAATATTGTGGTTTTCTTGTGTCTTTTGTGGTCTCATATTGATGATCATGTGTGATTTAAAACTTGATAATGAATTTACGTGCCTTAATAAAATATAGCTCGATATGAATTTTATAATATATATAATCTAAGAGGTTTGGTTTTTGATAAATTTTCGATTAACTCAATCTTAACAGACCAAATCGGTATATTTCCCACTAAGATTATAATGGAAAAATGTATGAATGAATCAAAAAATTATGTTTTTTACGCTTACGGGAAACATTTTGCAGAACTTATACATATTAGGTAAAAAACAAGTGCCAGTTGAACTCACGTCGAGAACTTCTTTACGGTGAATATGTTATTTACCATGTTTTTAAATCTGACTCCAAATTGTTTGTGGTAACACAAATAATCTCGAATATAAGTTTGTACGCACAATATTAAGAGATTTACCATGTTATTTTAAGACCATAGACTTCGATACAATTTTTAAAACTTATTTTTTTATTTTCCTAGCTGGCCCGGCAGACGTTGTTCTGCACTTTCTTGTAGGTGACTTGCTCGTATAGTTAATGCCAGCAGCTACGCTAACATGGACGTAGAACATTTTTTTTCTTCTTTTGTATCAATCGACGTCAACTTCAGTTCCAGTCTCATTTTCAATTCAGATTCCTTTTCGTTCTATTTCCTTTTCTTTTGATTCTATTTCCGTTTTCACACTTGTTTTCGACTCTAGTCCCGTTCTCAATTCTGATTTCTGTCCCGCTTTTAATTCCAATTCTGCTACGAATCATAATTCTGATTTGAACAAAATTGAGAGTTAATATCATTATAAAAGATATGCAATACTACTCGAAGAAAGTATAGCTTACTCTGAGTAAATGAAGTTTTAGATTCAGTGTAGTAGCTCAATTCAATAATACAAATACATGCTTGAATTTGGGAACAAACGCTAGTCGGTGTAATATACGAAACACAAAACAGTCATCAAATTTTGATCCCGCCTTTACAGTCATTTTCAACCCTAGTCCCGTTCTCAATTTCGGTCCCGGTTTCTCATTCGATTCTGATTCTTTGCTTTGCTTTCTCAACTTTGTTCTCTGTCCAGCTTTCGATTCCAATTCCGTTACCAATCCTAGTTCCGATTTGCACAAAGCCAGGGGAAAATACTAACATCAAAATAAAATATAAGATATAGTACTCGGGGATAGAGTAGCTTTCTAAGAGTTAAAGAATTATTAAAATTGTCTTAGGAATAAAATTTATGAACGAGGCCAGAGGTGAATGTTAGCAGCCCGATAATAATAATAATATAAACTCACGCCTATTTCCCAGAACGGTAAGCAGTAACTATAGCCGCCTAATTTACTCAAAATAATGTAAATATCTATTAATTAAAGAGTTTTTAGAATTGGTTCATTATTTCGGTTTAGTAGTACAAATACTCGAATGAAATCAGGAACAAATGATAGTTTTTTTTTTTTTATAAAACTTTTCTGTCATGCGTGTAACATATCACTTAAGTTTCACCGTAATCGGATCAATGGATTAGGCATGTATAGAGGACAAACATATATTGATTTAATTATATAGATAGATGTCGCCCGCGACTCCTCTCTTGTGAACATAGAATAATTTATTACATCTTTTGTGTCGACTGATATCACTGTGATCCACACATCCATCGTTATTCCGATCCCACTCCTCGTCCATAATTCCCTCTTGATCTAACCTCGACCTAGGTTCCGGTTTCATTTTTGATGAAATTCCAATAAATTATCCCATTTTTAAGAGTTTTTTACCACGCAGGAACCCTAAAAAATATCGCGATAAAAAGTACCCTAAATGTAGTCCAGCAAGCTAATCACCTTCCAGTGAAAATCTCATCGTGATCCGTTAAACCGTTTCGAAGATATCCCGGACAAACAGACAGATAGACGGATAGAAAGAGTTATTTTCTTTTATACAAACCTTGTCCTGATAATAACGAATACAACAAAAAAAGAATTATCCAATTCTTTCAAAGTCAGCCGCAGTCGTTCAAAAGTGATGCGCGTACATATATTTTGGTGATTTATTTTTATTTATATATTGTAGATAAATTAAAATGAATCGGCAAAATGTATGCATAAATGATTTTCCTTCTCCAAGTGACACTCACATTCGAAATTCATTTATTTACAACACGTGTCTCAACACGTGTCCGTGTTGAGACCATAAAAATTCATGTGTAGCAACTTTTCGTCTTAATCGGTTCAGTAGATTCATAGCTAATCGGCCGTGACAGACGTCCAAGTGATTTATTTTTTCCTTTAGAGGTGCGGGACTTTAAAAATGGGTATAGCGAGATTTTTTAAAGAATCCCTTAAGCTTTTCAGTGGTGAGTCGCGGTGATTGTCAAGCAAGCAGACACCGCGTTGCCTTCGATTCTCGAAGGTGCCCGTGCCGATTTTAACTACAGACAGATAGACCGATTAAATTCAAGTGGAACCGCAACTACAAGCTTTGGGCTGCCGGTCCCAGACTTTGTTACTGCATTTGTGACAACAGCTGCTATGACAGTTCGCAACCAATGATGAGCCAGCCAGGGAAAATTAACCTTTTGAATTCCATACGTCCTTCACCATATCTTTTCGATTCGCTTCTATAGTCCATAACGCCCAGCCAAGCGATCTGGTGACTGCTCTGCTCTATAATAAACATAAATTGTGAAAGGCACAACTTCGCAGTTTGTTGATAAACCTCAAACATATAAAATTTTATAATTAGTTATCACGAGTCGATTACAATATATAATACACAAAACTCTGCCCCTCTGAATTTCCTGCGAACGACCCTTCCTTTCTTGTCACCCGCTTTACTATTTTACGCCATTGCAACTCTTTTGTGTCTAACTTCACAGCGGCAAAGTTTTCTTATACGGTACAACGTACGAAACTTTGTCACTCTGAATTGACTACGAATGATATACTGCGCAGGACTTACGCTTCCCGGCCCTTCCTTCTGTTCCGTTCGTTCCTATTTTACGTCATTGCGACGTTTTCGTGACGAACTTCACAGTGGAAAAGTGTCGTGCGTTGTATTGTACCGTACATGTTATACCGTCAAACCGACCCTATATTATCTCGATAAATATACGAATTTACGTATATAGTACCGTACCTTCCATTGATTTCCTAAAGGCAAACTTTCCACCGCCCACGATACATCGATGGAAATCGAGCACCGAGGCAAGAGTATCGTAAAGTACTTACTCTACGGCTACGAAATTTAGAATCCGAAACGATATCTGCGCCACCTACACTTCATTAAAATCGGTTACGAGATCGTCGTCGGCGCAGTCGGCACGAGGCGAGAGTACCCACGCCTTTCCCGCGAGTGGAATATCAGTCGGCGTACGAGAACACGTAGCAATGTTTTAAAAAACCATCACGTAGTATACCATTTTGGGTATTAAAAGGGCGAAAGCTTCGATGTATACTCGCATTCCTTTGTTTACTTAATAAACGGACTGCTCAGTTCGTGCACAATCGTCAAATTGGTATATGGACTTCATTTTACATCTGGACTCTGTTCTCGAACATTAATGCATTGTGACTTTGTGATTCGCGCCGTTGGCAGTGACCCCACGTGCTGTGCTGAGGGGTTGATTCGATTCGCGCACAAGACAGGCATTTATTTGAATAAAAAATAATGTTTGTCCCGTGTCTGAGCGTATCTATGTATCATGTGCATATTTATAAAAAGAAAACACATATTTATTCTATCGACCGTCTTACATCCATAGTACAAACCTCGTTGCTTAGTTTGGGATCAGATGGTGCCATGTGTGTGTGTGTGTGTGTGTGTGCGTGCGCGTGTGCGTGTCCGTGTCCGTGTGCGTTTACGTGTGTCGGAACATATTTATTAAGAGGACACATAAGAAGATAAGCCGCAAAGCTTTTCATTTAAAAGCCAATCACACTTAAGTACGGATGTAGGATCATGTGAATGTAATATCCGCACAGGAACCTAATTTGTCATGCGAACCGAAATTCTAAAATAGATAATATTTAACAAAATGGTCAGTTGATACATCCATCTGAATCAACATGAGACAATAGGCGCTTTGAAAATAATTCTATAGACAATTCATAATTAATAATTATTAATAACACTTTCCTAAAAATACATGACTCAAATTAATCATCTTAAAACGATTTGAATTCGAATTTAATTCTTGATAATGAGGATTTCAGGAGACATATAAACTGTAGTCCTCGTGATTCGTCAATTAGATTAACGCTGTTTTTCGAGCTATAATCGACAGAATCATCTAAGGAGAACATGTTCCTGCCTATCCACTTATCTAATTGAATAAAAGAGCTGCGCCGGCGCCGCCGCCCACGCCGCGCGATCTAGCGGCGAAGGATCTAATTGGCTATTTACCCAGCTTCCAGCCTCTGAAAAATTGTGTGCCCACACGGCTGTTGAAAATTGCCGCGGCATACATTTTAAATTGATTCAATTCGGTTAATGTCTTAAAAAATAAACTTTAAAAGTGCGCTTGTCGCATATATTAAAATAAAATTTTAAAGTTTGAATATTACATAGGTAAGAAAAAATTTGAAATAGCCACTTTTATCTACTAACAAATAAAATACCTTCTTCTAATACAAAAGGTTCCGAGTTCGATTCCTGCTCAAAAACATAATATATATGTGAAATTAACTTTCCTAGGCTAGATTGAGCTAAGTTGACTTCTGAGTCTTCTATTAAATTTGTTATTGTATTAATGCCCGTAGCACAAGTAAAAATTCATTGAGACCAGTGCATTTTCAGCATTCGTTTGTAAAAAAATGTTGTTTCGTCCATATATTAAAAGTAGTACGAGTGGTTATTCAACATTAAATTCTTGTTACCCCAATATCTTACGTATAGTCTTAATTCCGATTTGAGAGACTTATCTATTTTGAGCCTTCCACCCTAGTCTGATTAAGTTGTGAATCTGTTATAACCTGCGGGATCGACGGCAGAATGTAAGACATCGATTAATCGTCCGAATTATTGATTTGACTTAAATCGAAGATCTGTCGCGGCGTGGTCAGATTCGACCGAATGGTCTTATTCGACGCGCCGCCCTTAGGCCGCTACCACTAATCGGGCATTCGAATCGTGCAGCGATTTAACATAAAAACTCCCACTTCAGCCGTGAGCATAACGCGTAAACTTGCAACTATTTTTCTACTCGCTGAACACGAGTACACGAAGCGGTTCGTGTGACATAAGTCAAACGGGCGGGCGAAAGCCGCCACGGGACGTGACTGCGGCGCGAAGGGCTGGGATGAAATATTATGTATTTATTATCGCGAGTGTTCCGCCGCTCTCGTCAACCTTGTAGGGTGACCTGGTCGCGATGCTCAAAAATCGGATAGAAAGATTATGAAATGATGCACCATAAAAATAACCGCCTAAAAAAAAAAAGAATTTAAACATGGATACTGAGTGATTCGGCGACAATTGAAAAAAAGTGTGTGTATTAATGTACACGTAAGTGAAACTTCTTTATGACATCATTTTTCGAAAATGATTTACTATTTAGAACTTCACAGAAATTGGTTAAATAAAGCTAAATTAGATTTTATAAAGGCTTTTATTAATAGACATGGATACAAAAATAATACAATGATTTCACCTTTCTGCTACTAAGATTATAGCATTTCATTAATTATAATAGAATTATTACTATTATTGTTATCGTTATTATATATTTTGTAATTAATGGTTCATGATATTACAATCAAAACTAAGGTTAACTAACCTTAAAAAATAAATACCGTAATCACATCCACGTTTTGTATGTTTAATTACTTACTAGAAATCCACTGGAATTAGAATTATCTTTATTCTTTTGCCAATAACTTTATAAAATTTTTCGCTAATTACTTAATTGAAATATTATTTTTCACGTCACTACTGAGTTTCAGAAATAGAAATGTTCAGAGTTACATGTAGGAGACTTGATAATGGTATATGTACCTAGAAGGGTGATAGGTAAAACTTTTCAATTAATGCGATGTTATAAAGGGCCATATAAATTGTAGGAAAATTATCGAACGCTACATATAAAATCGAGTCACTCAATGAAAGAATGTGAGATATAGTTCATGTATGCCGGTTGAAAAGGTTTTAACTTAGATAATAGGAAAATGTAATATATACAAACTGTAAATAGATCTAGGGCGTTGACAGAAAGTATATGTGACAGGGGCCTTAGTAACAATTATGTTTATGCCACGATGACATTAATAACATTGAATAAATATGCCGCGTAACGGAAAAATGTTACCCAGAAATAAAGATGGCGCGTAACAAAAAAACGTTATATTGCTATAAAATTTCTCCCATACGCCGATAAAGAAGTGTCACTTCAAAAATGTGGTTCTATGTATCACTTCACTATTTAGTATTAGGTAATAGAAAAGAAAATCTTTAACAATAAAAGTGAGTTAGAGACATGACTTTCAGACTGAGCCTTCCTTTTGTAGAATAATTGGATACATTATCTAAGTTTCCAACTTTATTTGACCTAAACATAAATCCGTAAAATGATACAACCCGAATTGAACAGTCTACTTTGTTGACACGAAGCGACATTTATCATTACTTTTAAGAAGATTTTAAGAATATTATTTCTATATTCAAGCAAAATAGCGTCAAATCTGTAGTTTTCATATATCTAATTCATTGAATTTCAATCTAACATGTTAATGATATTATTTTATGCTACGAGCACCCAACCACGACACACAAATTGTTTAAAGTTTATGAACACGTGCAGTGGATCGGTCCGGCTCTAAAGTATGGCGCGCATGCCCGATTGCGCATACTACAGTATGCCCGCCTCACTCTATCGACACAACGCTTCTAAAATTATATAACTGCGATGTTTTTACGATTAATTTCACAGCCTCTCACATCGATTGCATGTATTGTACCGGAGGCGCGGGTGGAGAACGCACTCGATCATATAAGTCGATTTAACAGATATTGAATTTATGAAGAAACATAAGGAAGAATACCAACAAGCTTTGAGTATCATATACTTTGTTATATGAGGTTTCAATGACTCGTTTGTTGAAGCATACCATTTCATAATACAATAGTTTCATTCGAAAAGGGTTAAACCATTAGCCCTCCACGTTGGCCGAGCGAGGGTCGGGGGCTGATGACGGACGTCGTCACCGACGCGATGACGAAATCCGGGACCGACAACTTAACGTGACCGTACGAGGCACGTATCGGTCAATTGACCAGCATTGAAATAGGATCGGGCACTTTTTGATTAGAATTCAACGCACTCAACCATCTGGCACTGCACTCACACCGCATGCGCATTATTATGTAGATATAAGAAATAATGGTCACCCCCTTCCTATCGAGAGCCAGGTGGTAGGAAAAACGTTTCGCGAGCCGGACTCTATTTTCGAAGCAATTAGGAGAGCACGCGGCTCGTGTTACAAACGCGCGCCCGAAGCGAACATAATACGGCGGACGCGGCCGAAGTTCGGTTTATTACTCTGCGCCTCCCTCGACTTGGCGGACAAGCGGGCGCATGTGGGAGCGAGCGTCTATTGGATCGTTCTAGGCCATAGACGCTTTATCATTCGTTTAGGAATAAGGTTATAAATTAGTTAAATGAAAAAAATTTATGTTGTTTACGTATTGGCACCCCACCACCGCGGCATGTCCTCCCGTTATCTTATTTCAGATTGGAAGACGAAGATACAGATCGCTCTGAACACGAGGCGGTTCGCGTCGTACACACATTGTGTCATTGCGAAGCGAATCGCCACGTGTTCAGAGGGATGTCAAAGTTTTGCGCGATGCGTACAAACGGCCAATCATATATGAAATGTCTAATAAAATACTAGAATTTTACTACCACTCATGAAATAAATGATATAGACTAGGAAGAATTTAGCAACGATGATTTATTCCATCTATCCATTTCTATTGCAACTACAAGAAGTACATTGTTACTTACCTCCAAGGATTAAACAACGCTAACTTTTGACAACTATAGGCATAGGAGCAACACACATTACCTAATATCTGACAATGTTTTTATTATTGCTTCTTTATTGAAAAAAAGTATTTGTGCTTTTGTATGTTATTATTATTTTATAATTACATTTTCACCAATCGTTCAATGAAAGAGCCTTCGCTGGTCGTCAATTTGAAACTTACTAGGAAAAAACTAACAGGCAGTCACTGGAAACTGCTGGCAGAAGCCAAATTTTAAAGTAATAAGAAAAATTAAAATAACGCAATTTGTAAATTAAAATCATGAATGTTTTCAAATGCATCGGCACTCTGGAGCAACAATTATATGGATTATTTATCAGTCAAAGCACGTCATGGGCTATGCAAAGCCAGTATATTTGAAACAAAAGTCTGCATATTTCAATTGCAAAATTTAAGTCTTTAATTTGAATATGACTACAATAATGTTGCAATTGAATTAAATTTAAAAATATAATTTTCACATGTACAAAAAGTATTCACCTATGCTGTCAACATTAGCATATCGTCGATGTGAACTCATAAGATTCTACTAATACAAAAGCCGCCCAATGTGTGTAACGAAGTTTTCGTATATACTCCATCAGCGTAAACGCACATCAAAAAATAGATCACTAACAATGCTTTGTCATGTCGTCTGTAGCGCCGACGCGGAACTAAAGATCTTCCTCGTCCGAAAATCCCCTAACGTGTCTATGGAAATTTTCACTTCAAAAATCACAAAACATTTACCTCTCCCGTAGAGATCAGCGATTTTATTAACCCTAAAACTGTTGTCGACTAAAACTTTTTAATCGCCGCCAGCTCTCTTTTATTGGCCGTAACATTTTTCACCGGAGCCACCGGCTGTTTACTGAATTTAGTGACGATATAAAGTTTATACCTCAGTCGGTTACGTCCAGCGTCGCCGGCGCCGAAGCGTGGAAAATCGCCTATAAAACTCTTATTAACACGCGTCACGGATTTCCTTAGGTCGGAGGCTATGAAACTAATTTAGTTGCTGCCTTGGAAATCTGACTCGTCTAACGTAATGTTGATGGTTTAGATACTAGCTCTTCCTATTTAAATTGATCTTTCATCTCGACATGCTGTGCATGCGTCAATTAAAGCATATCTATTTAATTACAAATCAAATTAGGTTCAAGGGTTAGTACATACTTCATTTTCGTCACCCCTCTATACCCGCGCACCTGTATTCAATTGTTTGAATGCTATCGCTCGACATTTTTATAAAGACCGACATCACAGAGCACTGCATGAATCATATAAAAAAAATATGATTAATTAATTAAGAGGATGATAGCTATTACTTATGTTGTTATATTTTTAAATATTAAAAAAATACGGATTGTCGCTTTTCTGAAAAATTGTTGTAGCAATTTAAAGGAATTTAAGACAATGAAAAACGATAGCTTCATTTGGCTATCATACGACACATTATCATTAACTTTTTCAGTATCAATTTTAATCATAACCGAATTTCTGAGTGGATCACTTACGTTTTGAGATATACAATCAACATTACCAAAGTCAATGGCTTAGGTTTAATAATTTATTAATATTATATTTTTATCCATTATTAAAAGACGGAAATGCATTTTTAACAACTTTAACTACTGTACAAACAGTAAAAATAGTTAAAATCCAAAGGCAGTAGTCGATCCACAGACGAAAAAATAGGTGGAAAAAGAATTGCTAAGCAAAGTCAGAAACAATTACCTACTACTCATATTTTTGTGTAAACGAAAAAGAGCCACGTAAATAACATTTTATCATGCAAATAATTCTGTGGGATATGTTATGAGTAATTAGAATACTAAGTTCAATTATGAATTATGTGGCTCCTCATTTAGCTAATATTTATAATCGTTTTTATTGGCGCTTAATGTTCGGAAACAGTTCAGTAATTTCACAATAATTTAATTCAACAAAGTAATTATCTTATTTTAATTTAAGTAATAATCAAATGTCACAAATTTTAGCACACACACACACACACACACACACAAATATATATTGTAGTACGGACGGTACTCTTCGTGAGCGTAGGGATATCGGGAACTTCGGTTCTTCAATCAAAGATAAGGGAAGTTGACATGTTTATTTGTTCAGTTCCTCAATTTCTCTGTTTACGAATCTCATGTATACTCAATCTGAGGCGTCGAACATTTAACAATACACTCTTCATTACTATCGAGGCCTTTGTACTCGGGCGTGAGCCCTCGTCCACTCTTTTCCCATCTCAACTTCCTATTCCTCTATTGCCGGCTTCCAATATGCGATTTCAATTTTAAAGCTAAATGGAACGCAAACCCACATTTTCGCGAGTGCCAGTTAACACGGAGGCTGGATGCTCTCCTGCATTTGACCTAGCAAATACTATAATAGCTGTGCTAGTGCCAATATATATATATATATATATATATATATATATATATATATATATATATATAAGATCAAGGGTTCTTCATAAAGCACAACACAATGTGATTCATCTAAAACAGAGTTTTATTTATGAAATACAAATCAGTTTCACATGAAATATAACAATTGAAAAAGAAAAATAATAAAAAGGTGGTTACCTAAAACAGAGAATCGACAATTAAATGTTCATGCCTTACTCATCTTATTACAAAACTTCAATCGTCTTTTGCACAATAGACTTAGGTAAATTCACAACGATAACTTTATATAAAACCACGTTTATTTTACTAATCATAATTCGGTCTTGTTTCTTTTCTCTTACTCGTGGCTCCCTCTTGTCAATGTCATTGTCATTGTCAACGTCATTATCAACATCACAAAGGTTTCATCACCCCTAGGGTGTGCAATTTTTATAAGTAGAGAAGAGAAAAAAATTGTGTGCAAAACTTATTAATCAAATAAGTACAGGAATGAGCTTTGTGACATGATACAATCCAAGAGATCTTGAACCTCGACCAGTATTTATCTTAAAACAGAATCTGATATTTTTCTTCAATTACAAGGGACCAATTCTAATTTCATCCAACTTTTTTGTTTAATTTGTTTCCATAATCAATATATACCTTATCTCCTTTTTAAAATCATGTTGTAATCTATTTTTGGCAAATAAAGTTTTATTATATTCATGCGATTTTATTGACCTTTTAGTGCTACTTTCCTGTCTTCCTCTAAACTTTTGTTAATAACTGTCTTTCTTTTAATTCATTTGGTAGCAAGTCTGTGGACTCACCTGATAGCAAGTATTTAGGAGAAAATCCTGTTACGGAATGGTTAGTTTCATTGTATCTATTTCTACATTCTTCTGCTACTTTTGACCAATTTCCTTTTCCATTAGATTCATTCATTTTGCATCTTATTTTGTTTACAATAGTCTGGTTTAACCTTTCGTTTAAACCATTTGAGAATGGCGCATCTACCGCAGTAAGTATTAATTGAATATTTCGGTTCTTAAGGTAATCCCTAAACTCAATCGAATTAAAAGCTGGATATTGATCAGAGAGTAAGATGTCTATTGTTTCTTGAGGAATTTTTTCTATGAGTTTAATAAAATCTCGAGCATGTTGATTCTTAGAACACAGGATATATGCATATCTCGTGAAGTGGTCTACTAGTAGATGTAGATATCTTTTAGTTGATCTTTGACCCCCAAATCCTCCTATTGTATCCAATGAAATTATTTGAAAGGGTCTAGTCGCTGGACCTAATTGTGACATAAAACCATATTTTCTATTTAATCTTGTTTTATTTTTATGCATATTTCGCAGTTTTGCATATATATTTAATATTTTCTGATAGGTTGGGTGCAGTATAAAATGGTTTTATTTTAGATTCTATTTGATTTATTCCAGCATGACAGTATCTTTCATGGGTCTTTTTTATTATAGTTTTGCTGTAATCTTCACTAAGTATTATTTTTTTCTGTTATTCTTACGTTTTTTATAATAAATTCCATCTTCTAACATAATATTTTTTTCAAGTTTTTGAATTTGCAAATTTTGTGTTTGATCATACTTTATGTCCTGAATATCAATAATATTTACCATTCTTAAGTTATCTTCATTATTTGAATCAATGTCCATTACTGGGTTTCTGCTAAGACAGTCTGCTTCTGTATTATTTTTCCGGGAAAATATTTTATTTCGCAATTATACTGTGACAGGTAAAGTGACATATCGCCTAATTCGTCATCAGGTCTGTTTTTTATGTTTAGGTTTTCTAAAGGCTTATGATCTGTATAAACAGTAAAATGGTTTCCTATTAACCAATGTTGCCAAAATTTTATGCTCTCTTTTATGGCTAAGCATTCCAAAAATATAGCTTTTTTATTTTTTTGTGAATTATTTAATTTTTTAGAAAAATATGCTACTGGCTTTTCTTGACCATCGTGCTGAATTTGTTTTAAAACTGCTCCTATTCCTACGACACTAGCATCTGTATAAATTAATATTGGGGCTTGTGGATCATAAATAGCTAGTATTGGCTTGGAACATAAAAAGTCTTTAACTTTTTGGAATGCATCCTCACACTGTTCTGTCCAAGTAAATTTCTGATCTTTTTAGCAATGTATGTAAAGGATTAAGAACTATTGAGACATTTGGAATGTATTTTCCATAAAATTAATTTTTCCTAAAATTGGCGTATTTGTTTTCTATTTTGAGGAGCAGGAAAATCTTTTATTGATTTTAAATTGTCTTTAGAGGTGTAATCGTATTTCTTTGTATTATATGACCTAAGTACTTAACAGAATCACATGCAAATTTACATTTTGTTAATTTTAGCCTAAAACCTTCTTCTTGAATAGCGTCTAACAATTTTCTTAAGTGTGTTATATGTTCATCGAATGTCTTAGAAAAGATTAATATATCGTCAATAAAATTCACTGCAAATCCTGTCAAACCATTTTTTCTTATAATATTTCCCAAAATCCGTTGAAATATGGCTGGTGATGTCTTAAGACCAAAGGGTAGACAGGTCCACTGGTAATGACCTTCTTGGGTAACAAAGGCAGTTTTGTGTCGGTCTGTAATTCTTAAAGGAATAGACCAAAATGCTGAATTTATATCAAGAGTTGTATAATACTTACAATTTATTGTTCTTGTTATTAAATCTTCTATGAGAGGAAATGGTTGTGATTGAGGTATTATTATTTTATTTAAATCTCTGAAGTCTATGCATAGTCTGCTTTTTTTACCTTCATCCCTCTTAAAAGCTAAAGTAACCGGTGCTGCAAAAGGACTGTAAGATTCTTCAATTAATTCATGTTTTAATAGTTGTACGATTTGATCTTCTATTTCTATCTTGTCTTGAAGTGAACATCTATATGGTCTTTATATATATTTTTCTACTTGCAAATCTATACAGGCTTCGTGCTTCTTCACTTTTCCTGTGTCATATTTATTTTAGCAAAATTTCTGTGTAGCTATTCAATAATATGTTTATCTGTTTTCTTTGGTCGATGTTTAAGTATTCTGTATCTATACTAAATTTGTTTGTATCTATCCCTTCATTAAAGTTTACTTCATATTCTTTATCTTCCGTGTTTGTTTCCATATTTTTAATCTCATTGCTTTCATTTTTACCATTTGTTGTGAAGTCATATATTTTCTGTACTTGAATATTCAAATTCTCATCATGAGTTAATCCAAATTTATGTATTGAATCTAGTCCTAGTATTAGATCATACTCAAAATTTTCATTTTCAAAGATAAATGCATTTATTTTAGTCTTCTTGTGTAATAATTCTGCATCTAGTGTAATAAAACCTTTAGTTTTACCCTCCACTTATTGTTTTATTGTGTTATAACAGTAATTTGGCTTCATATCTGTCACCTGAACTATTTTGAGTTTATTAAAGATATGTGAACCAGGGTCATATAACCCTTAACTTCTAATGTATTGTTTAACAACACCGCAATCTCAATTAGTGGAGGGAATTCTAGTTTTTGATCTTCATTACTTAGTTCAACTTGTAATATTGAATTAGAATTAAGATTTTTATCATTGATTGTCTTCTTTTCATAGCTATACCAGCAAACATTCTCTGGATGAAATCTATTTAATTTTCCTTTATTTTCACAAATCCTGCACGCTGTTTTGTCACCTCTCTTCATTTCTTGTTTGTAGTATTTTTTTCTGTGCTGAAGATTTTCTTTGTCTCAATTTTTCTTGTTTGATTTTCTAGTCCTCTTATGCAGTTATATAAGTCATTTACTTCTTGAAGATCTTCTCTGTCTATTCTATCCATAATGAAGTTCGGTAGACCAATGGCGATCAAATAAATCAGGGTTTGTGTATCTATTGATTTGTTTATCTCTAGTAAGAGTCTCTCTTTTAAGAGCATATTCCAACATTGATCCTTGTATGTATTTAAAATTCATAGCGTACCTTATTGGTGACCAGCTTTTATCGACAAATGTTTCAATTAAACTTTTCTTCCATACAAGCCAATCTGAATCTATAGTATGTTTGATAATCATTGAGGTGTACCAATCGGTACAAGTATCTTCAAAAGTAATCTTAAAATTTCTACTTTTGCAGGTCTGTATCTATTTGTAAACGTGTACATTCACTTTCGAAAGTATCTAACCATTGTTTAACATTCGTTGTATTTCTTGAAAATTTCTGTATTGAAAATTCTGTAGCTAATCTTGTCTTATTTTCTGTTTTTCTTGACAACGTTGTGCCGTTGATGACGACTCATAACTTTGTTCTAATTTTTCAAGTAAAACCCATCAAATTGTAAGTTGTCATCATCTAAATATGTTGATTTCATTTCCTTGGTTAATGTTATCCAAACCTGTCTCTTGTCATGCCTTTTCTGGAGAGATTTTTATTTTGTCGAATATTTCATGCTTTATTATTTCTTTGTGTAAATGCACTGCTTGATACTCTCTAGGCACCACAAAGGTTTGGTTTTGTGTATCCGTAATAGAGGTTATAGCATAAATATTCGTCTTATTATCTTCTGGTTTTGCTTTTACAATAAACTCAAATCGTAATTTCTCCATTTTATAGGTTAACCGTGTGTTTGTTTCTGCACGCGTAATAATTGTCGATTTATAAGATCAGGGTTCTTCATAAAGCACAACACAATGTGATTCATCTAAAACAGAGATTTATTTATGAAATACAAATCAGTTTCACATGAAATATAACAATTGAAAAGAAAAATAATAAAGGTGGTTACCTAAAACAGAGAATCGACAATTAAATGTTCATGCCTTACTCATCTTATTACAAAACTTCAATCGTCTTTTGCACAATAGACTTAGGTAAATTCACAACGATAACTTTTATATAACACTTTATTTTACAATCCATTCGGTCTTGTTTCTTTTCTCTTGCTCGTGGCTCCTCTTGTCAATGTCATTGTCATTGTCAACGTCATTATCATATATATATATATATATATATATATATATATATATATATATATATATATATAATAATATATATAATAGGTAAACGACTCTTTTATTACCAATAAATTACTTCATTCAAAAGTTTGACTACTCAAAGTTAACCCACAACTGATGTACCTAATATTTGGTTTGAGACATATTTGAAACCTAAGTGATGACATTATTTTGGATTTTTTCATGATACATATACCCAAAGCATTTGATTGCATTATTCATGAAATCTTAATTCCAATTTTCGGGCTCTACAACCCCACAATTAATTCAATAAAGTTAATCCTGTCAAACTTAAAAGAACATACAAGTAATAGATGTAAATAGGAATAAACCTTCTGGAAGCCCGATAACAAATGATGGGAGTAGCTCGGAGATATAATTGACATGACCATTCCTCGTTTCCACTCACAGAAGATTAAGAAGAACTCTGTGTGTCCATCTGTGTTCATGTACAATATCATTCCAGATGAAATATTCAGCTTTCCATTAAAGCAATTCACTTGATACATGTATGTACTTTATACGTGTATTTTATATAAAGCCTTCTATCTACGTTATAAATAATTAATCAAATTATTTTTTCAAATCAACATGACAGCATTACATTGACCATTACGGCGTATAATACAAACATGCTGTGTAGAACGAGGTCGCAGTGCGTGTCTCTGTGAAAGACAAATACAAAAAAGTATTCGAGTGTTACAGTTTAAAACAGTTAGAACTTATTCATTTTGCATTTAATTTTTTTATAATTTTTCACATAATTTACAATTATCAATTAAAAATAATACTATTTTCATTACAAAAAACACATTAATTTTTTTTCCAATAAATCGATCAATAATCATGAATACAGGCACATTATTCCCACATTCTAACGAAAATATTTCGGCACGGCACATCTAAAAAATTTATATCCAGGGCAATTTTCGGCTGGGATCGCCTAAGAGACGTCAATCGTATCGATTACGCTTCGTATCGTTCGCATAACCTGAATATTCTCCAACCATTCCGCGACTCCTTTGAACCGGGGGCCGTTCGCCCGAGCCAGAACCCTTCGCGAACGCGCCCCGATTCGCGTTCATTGTTAGTAAACTATCGATTCTGGCTAACTTCATTTCTCGCCTCGTGTGATTTCTGCGATACGATTATCGCGCCGGGGCTCGATGTTTATATTCGTATACTAGCTGCGCCCGCGACGTCGTGCCTGTAGCGCGTCTTGATCTATCGACAAATCACTACTTATAAAGAAATTTTTATCCATTCAACCGTTTCATATAAAACTCTATTTTTCAAAATATTTTATATATTTATAACCTAGAGAAGTGCCCGTTTAAAAAAAAAGTTACTACACACGAAGTTTTCAATGCCAGTAAAATTGTGTACTTTCACTTTTTTCTCTATTTTCTCTTGGAAATGAGACATTTTCTTTCAGTAAAAAGTATCGTATACTAATAGGTGTACTAAAGTTTCTCCACATCAAATTTGATAAAAAATCATCTAGCAGTTTTTACGTGATGTGTGCACAGACAGACATAAATTCAAAAACATCAAATTTGCCCAAAAATCGATGAACATCTATCATCAATTAAACCGAGGCTGTAATATATTTCTTATGTGTCCTGGTTTAGGGTACGTTTTATTGCAAGAATAGGTTTTGAAACAAAAAAATTTTGTGTCAGCTTGGACGCACGACCCAAGTTTACTCTGAAAACCATTCACGTCTGGAGTACGTTACAAGACAATTATAACAAGTCCAAAAACGGCTAGAATACGTTAACCCGTTATAGAGTGCCAGAGCGCACCTTTCAGCTCCGTCATCAGACTCTAAAAATCAATCGTAGCCAAAATGCATTTTAAGACAATTCCAACAAGCGCAAACATGGCTAGAATTCATTATTACATCATGAAGTTTCAGTGCCTATCTTTCAACTCCATCGTCAGGCCCTGAAAACCAATCAGAGCAAAAGTACATCCCTTGATAATTTTAAGGAGCCCAAACATAGTTAGGACATGCTGTTCCGTTATATAATTCCAGCGTCAACCTTCCAGCTCCATCACCGGACCCTGAACATCAATCATTTTCAAAGAGTATTTTAAGACAATTCCAACAAGCCTAAGCATGGTTAGCATACGTCATCTCATTATAAAGTTCCAGTACTAATTTTTTCCGGATCCAAAAAAATTCTAGGTCCATTATTAAACCCCGAAAACCAGTCACAACCAAAGTACATTTCGACACAATTCCAACAAGCCCAAACACGATCAGAATACTTTGTTCTGTCACGGAGCTCCAATGCCTGCCTTCCAGCAACATTATCAGACCCTTAAAATTCATCATGACCAAAGAGCGTCCCGAAACAATTTCAATAAGCCCAAACACTGCTAAAGTATGTTACTCTGTTATCCGAAATTTCTCTACCTACCTTCTAATTCCATCATCGGAACGGTTCTATGATACCATATATTGTATCGTCATCAGAACTATAGACAATTATCAAGTTTTATGATGATCTAAGAATTAGAAGTATCTGAAATTCAGTTTCTAGGATCGTTCGTACGTTCCGCCTGACATTTTTAATCCGTTTGATTTTACTATCCATAAAATTTATTGTACCGCAGGCTATGTATGAATATATGAAATATATGAAATACTCTTAAGGAGTAAATTCCAAAACTGCTAAAAAGTTTGTTAATCACGGTGCATGCTTTAATCAAAGTATATTTTCCTTCATTTAGCTATATAGTAATAGAGAATTTATACTGCCATTGTCCGACACCTTCAAATTTGATATTTGCACGATCATAATCGATCAAAAGTGCAGCTTATGCCTGAAAAATTAGTTAGGTATTTGAATTTTAAAAATATTAAATAAATAGATTTTTACTTTGCCCTAACTTTATATGAAAATAAAATTTTGCACGACCGGTTTTCTCAAAATGGATATTTATTAAGAACAAAAGGAAATAAATGATATATTAATACATTAAAAATATGTACCAGTTTAAACTTTGCATTTCAGAAATGATTATTATCGTTCTAATATGACACATAGTCTAATCAAGCAATAGAGGGCATGTTTGTTGTTTGTCTGTTAATTAGTTCGAGCATTAAGCAAATAGGGCGGATTTCGATGCAGTTCTGATAAGTATGGGAAGTAAAAACAATAAATAAACCGACGACATCGAGGGCACCACTGGAATATCGGGTAAGATCAGAATCGGAAACGACAGCAAGACTGGATCTAAAATCGAAAAGTGGGTCGAGAAGACTATCGTTAACGGTAAAATCGGTCAACAAAGAAAACGGCCAAAGTTGAAATCGGACTACTGCATCGAAGGTTTCTCATCAGCCAGCAAAACGAAAAGAAAATCGTATTGCATTGAATTTTAATCGAAGGAGTATCAAATCACTCCTTGTATGGCATTAGAAATAGTCGATCTAATTGTATCGCCATAAGTGCGTTTCAATAGTATGTACTAAATTACTGTCGGTACTAAAATTCACAAACGTACTCACATCGATCGGTGATTAGATTATTCCTATCGACAAATGAAAATTGTGGATAATAATTTCGATGGAATTATCCAAATTTTACATAAATAAACGGACTTTATTCCAAATCATTTTCGTTGAATTTTAAATACCGCATACCAACAATGCACTGTACGTTACTTTCTTTTAGAATTTTCAACCACATAGTTCAAAAGTTAGACAGAGGAGAACAAAATTAACGGCTTTAGAAGATAATAAGCAGCAAAATGTACATTTCCTTAAGAACAGTTCTTGAATTTCTAAAAAGCTATCCCATGACGTTCCACTCAATACATTAAGCCAAAAATAAATTCCTCTTCGACTTTTATGCATGGCAAGCTACCGTTAATTCATTTTTTATCCATAAATTGTGTGAAGATTCTCACAAGACATTAGCTCATATATTTTCATAAATTAAAAAATGCAGATTAATAATAAGACTGTGACACCCGAACAGACAGACGGACGGATGGGCGAACATGATGAATAGAAGACAACACATAACAAGGCTTCCACACGTTCAACTATGAATCGATAACGTTTGATCGTACTCGAATTTATACAACAATGCGACGGGGAGTCTTCAAGGAAACACGCTCCGTTTTCGATTTCCTACTAATTCTGGATATCCTGTGTTTGTTGCATTCACAATGGCCGCGGCTCTTTACGAATCGCCATTGTTATGCAAACTCCCGTTGGGATACGTGGAGTAGCGCGAAACGGGGCGTGTGCGCGAAGTCAATATTTTCATTGCATTTTTTCCAAAATGCAATGCAACAATTTATTTTCTTCGAGGCTGTTTATACAAGAAGAAATGTCTACGTGAACAGTGGAATTTAGTCGTTAAACATGTTCTTTTCGAGTTTCGGCCCATACGCCGCATCTCGAGATAAGGGCCATTTAATAAAATAAAATAGGCATAATTGAGGAAGACAAATTTAGGGAAAATCTTCGAAACGCATCTGATCTGTCTTTACTATTTCTTGCTTTAAGTAAAAGTCTAAAGTTAGAATTTGCACTATAACACTAAGTTTGATGCTTTTCTGTGTTAGCAGTTCTTTGTTAAAAGAAAATCAATAAAACATACCTCTTGTAGTAAACATAAAAATAAATTTTATGGTAATAAAAAAATATATAAATAATAAAATATACAAATAAAATTAGGTACAAACAAACCTTCCTATTTTTATATATATAATGATTGCGCCTACGCAGGAAACCGGTCGGCGCGCCGCACTCGCCGCGCGGCCGCGCGACGTTCAGGTTTCAGTTTATATTTCAGTGGATCGCAACGTAAGCCGCGAAACGCACGCCGCCGACGGTCCGAGCGCTTACCCATGCACCCGTTTATAACCTCGCCCACTTCACTGGTGACCCCGTTGACACGATGGCAGAAAAAGAAGCAAGATGACGGAGACAGAT
Source organism: Eumeta japonica (assembly GCA_005406025.1). Taxonomy (NCBI): domain Eukaryota; kingdom Metazoa; phylum Arthropoda; class Insecta; order Lepidoptera; family Psychidae; genus Eumeta; species Eumeta japonica. Next base: position 148,632 of record BGZK01001023.1, read on the forward strand.
CAGGCGGAGATTACGAAGACAAAGGCGAAACAATCATCAACCGCGTTAGTGTACGAGTACCCCCATTTTATCCGACTAGACCGTCGTTATGGTTTGCATCATTAGAAAGTCAATTTGCGCCTGCAAAATAACACAGGACGAGACTAAATATCACTACGCAATATCACAATTGGAGGCGCTGGCATGCAGAGGTAGAAGATGATCATGGCCCCCGGCGGCAGATAAATACCAACGGCTTAAAACAGAACTGATCAGGCGACTTACAGCATCGAGAGCGGCAGGTCAAGCAGTTGCTGAACCACGAAGAGTTGGGTGACCGAAACCATCGCAGTTTTGCGGCATCTAAAACATCTCGCAGGCCCAGGATGATTTTATCAGAACAGTATGGACTAGTCGTCTTCCCAGCAGTGTACAGACCATCATCGCTTCCCAAAGCAAATCGACATTGAGGAAGTTTCCGAACTAGCTGACCAGATTATGGACGTTGCGACACCCAGCCAACAAATTACAGCAGTTTCCGCAATCCAGGAGCAACCTCGGAGTCTAATCAAATTGCAGCACTCACCAGGCAAGTCCAAGCCCTAGCAGCCAAGCTGGACAGGGATGCGACCGAGAAAAAGGAGGACAACCCACCAGCGTAATAATTTATCATCAACCAGGTCCTTGTCAAACTACAGGAAGTTTCCCTAACTGCTGGTACCACGCAAAATTCGGAACGGAGGCGCGTAGATGCGTGAAGCCCCTGTGACTTTGCGGAAAAAGGTAGGCAGCCGGTAATGACGGCCGACGACTGCCCCGCACCGGCCGTCTATTCGTGAGTGAACGACGAACTAAAGTACAATTTTAGTGGATACCGGAAGTGATTTATGTATTTCCAAAAACCTTACTTAACGAAAACGCACTAAAAGCAATTACGATCTCTGCGCAGCAAACGGGTCAATTATAAATACGTATGGGTACATTCACTTAGCTAAACCTAGGACTACGCCGCGACTTTGCTTGGAGATTTATCGTAGCGGACGTCACGAAAGCCATAATAGGTGTGGATTTTCTTTCATTTTACAATCTTATCGTAGATGTTCGAAATCAACGCTAATTGACGGTAACACTACGCTCACCACCCCGGGTTTGCTTTCACATACCAAAGATAATATTTCCTCGGTTAAGGTAATATCCGGTAATTCTGTATATCATAATAATATACTCAGCAAATACACAAATTACTCGTCCACCCGGTATACAACGCACATCGAAGCACAACACCCTTCACCACATTCGTACCACACCTGGACCACCAGTATCATGTACGCCACGGAGATTGGCGCCTGAAAATTAAAAATAGCAAAACAGAATTTGAAGCTATGTTGCAGATAGGTACCTGTCGACCATCAGAGTCAGCCTGGGCATCGCCACTGCACCTCACACCAAAAAAGGACAATGGGTGGCGTCCATGTGGTGATTACCGGATGCTCAACTCTCGAACAGTTCCGGATCGATATCCAATAAAACATATTCACGATTTCACCCACAGTCTTTCTGGTAGCAGTATTTTTTCTACCATCGACTTGGTGAAGGCATACAACCAGATCCCGGTAAATCCTGACGACATCGCGAAGACCGCTATAACAACTCCATTCGGCTTATACGAATTTCCGTACATGACGTTCGGACTACGTAATGCTGGACAAACCTTTCAGCGCTTCGTCGATGAGATGCTACGGGGTCTGGATTTCACGTATGCCTACCTCGACGATTTTTTAGTGTTTTCTAAGGATCAGAAAACCCACGAGGAACACCTACACCTGCTGTTCAATAGGTTGCGACAGTATGGCATGGTTATAAATACAGCCAAATGTGTGTTCGGCGCAGCAGAGGTTACATTTTTAGGTTACCGAATATCGTCTAAAGGGACTATCCCTCTCCCAGAGAAAGTAGAAGCCATTCGAACTTTTCCTGTTCCCAAAACGATAAGAGAGCTGCGCCGGTTTTTGGGGATGATTAATTTTTATAGGCGATTTATCCCTAACGCCGCCCACTATCAGGCCCCTAAACGCACTGCTCACAGGATCGGCTAAAGGTTCGCATCCAGTCGATATAACTGGTGAGTTATCTCAAGCATTCGAAGCTTGCAAAGAAGGTCTGTGCCAGGCCGCCTTGTTAGCCCATCCTAAATGCAACGCCAAGCTGGCGCTGGTGACTGATGCATCAGACACCGCTATCGGCGCCGTTTTACAACAATATGACGACAATAGATGGCAACCTTTAGCTTTCTACCCCATAAATTAAGCCCCACTCAGCAAAAATATTCTCCATATGATCGAGAGTTGCTCGCAATTTACGAGAGCATAAAGTACTTCCGGCATATGATCGAAGCACGTGACTTTGTGATTTTACGGACCACAAACCGCTCACATTCGCCTTTCATAACCGGAAAGAAAACTGCTCCTAGGCAATTTAGGCATTTAGACTTCATTGCACAGTTTACTACCGATATCCGTCATATTTCAGGCAAAGATAACGTGGTAGCTGACACCCTCTCACGAGTCGAAGAAATTGTTCAGCCTATAGATTCGAACCAGCTGGCACTCGCCCAGCAGTCCGACACTGAGCTGAAACAACTCGTTGAGGGTGCAAACTCACTGTGCATGAAAAATCAAACTACCTGGTACTAAATATGAACTTTGGTGTGATGACACAAACGGGATTCTACGGCCATTCGTTCCCAAAGCCCTACGACGAAAGGCATTTGAAAGCCTGACTCTCTCAGCCATCCAGGTACCAATGCCACAGCAAAGCTGGTTTCAGACAGGTACGTATGGCCAGGAGTCCGTCGTGACTCAAGAGAGTGGGTCCGAACGTGTTTGGCATGTCAGCGCTCCAAGATTACGAGACATGTGACCACACCTTTAGGAACGTTTAAACTTCCCGCGGCCAGGTTCAGATTTATACATATCGACCTGATCGGCCCATTACCAATCTCACAGGGTTACCGTTACTGCCTTACAGCCATAGACCGATTCACACGCTGGCCAGAAGCCTTCCCGATAGCAGACATTACTGCCGAAACCGTGGCTAAGGCCTTAATTAATGGGTGGATTTCGCGATTTGGTTGTCCTATCGATGTCGTTACCGATCGCGGGGCACAGTTTGAATCAGCCTTATTTAAGAGTCTTGCACAAATCGCAGGATTCCAGCATCGACGGACCACTGCATACCACCCGTCGTGCAACGGACTCGTGGAAAGATTCCATAGGCAGCTCAAAGCTGCCATAGTCTGTCACGAAAATGCAAATTGGGTTGAGTCTCTGCCACTAGTCCTACTAGGCATCCGCAGTGCTCTTAAGGAAGATCTGCAGACAACCTCCGCCGAATTACTTTACGGCGAACCACTCCGCTTACCGGGAGAATTTTTAGATGAAAGGTTGATTTCGACTATACGGTAGATTTAACAGAATTTATGTCAAGACTACACAGTATAGTCCGAAATCTAAGACCATCGCCCGCGTCTCGCCATAGTAGTAAACGGGCCACGTTCATATTCAAAGACCTAGCCACTTGCAGTCATGTATTCTTACGTGACTGTACTGTCGGTGGTTCTTTGAAAGCGGCTTACACGGGACTCTTTGAAATTCTTCAGCGGAAAGACAAGGTTTTCACCATTTTAGTAAATGGAAAAAAGTCACAGTATCGATAGATCGCATCAAACCGGCCTACATACTTAGTACCCCCCATAACACCCATACAACATTATCACATTCCACAGCTCATACAACACTCCCAAATCCTACAACACGAATACAATCGCATATTCCACATACTTCACCGGATACAAAAAAAACGTTGTAAAGACAACGCGTTCCGGGCGCCGAATAAAATTTCCGGAGTATTATCGACACTAGTAAAGGTCTCGGAAGGGGGTGATGTAACAACATAAAAATAAATTTTATGGTAATAAAAAAATATATAAAATAATAAAATATACAAATAAAATTATGTACAAACAAACCTTCCTATTTTTTATATATAATGAGATTGCGCCTACGCAGGAAACCGGTCGGCCGCGCCGCCGCACCGCCGACGCGGCCGCGCGGCGTTCAGGTTTCAGTTTATATTTCAGTGGATCGCAACGTAAGCCGCGAAACGCACGCCGCCGACGGTCCGAGCGTTTACCTTGCGTACCCGTTTATAACCACGTCCACTTCAGACACATTCCACTCGACGTCTTTTCACTCCAATTACACTTTATATGATTGTGTTAATTTTAAATGTATTTTACTCTTTTTAAGCCATGTTTTTCAGTTTAAATTCTTCTCTTAATGAATTTGTTTGTTTTCCCTAATTTTGTTTGACATTTAACTCGGTGTCCTATAAATTTATTATACAGTGCTTATTTCGTAATTAAATAGATAGTTTTCAAAATGTCGTTCCAATGTTTGTTATTATGCTCCACTCGATGCCCATTGTTATAATATGTTATATAATGTTAATAGAAATTTCTGAGGTAATCTGCTTCGAAAGAGAATTTCTTATAATTCCACTCAATTTTCAAAGTTAATTTTGAAAATCATAAATAATTCGCGTCATCAATAAAAAAATATTTAAGTTATTAATGATTACTTATTAATTATTAAGTTATTCATGTAAAGGTATCATTGAAAGTGTTCCATTTAATAGTGTTTTTAGTTTACCGGTAATTGAAGGTATAACTAAATTAAATTGCAACCTGATATAAATCAAATATTAATTTTGTAGAAATCAAAATGTTGAGAATTCACTAAAATATTAACGGCTGGACATTTTGAATGATTTTAGTTTAGCACACGCGCATCTTGGTGGAGTTGGTAAGATTATAAAAAAAATTATATATACAAAGCAAAATTTTATACTTGTTGTGGAATCGATGAAAAGTACCAGACGGATAAACACAAAATTACTAGGCGCAAAAAGATATAACGTTTATTTTTTGTATGTGACAAGGTTTTTATAGCTTTTTGACAATAAATTCGGGGTCCTATAAATTTATTTTACCGTGTTTAGTTAGTAATCTAATAGATACTTTTCAAAATGTCGTTCCAATGTTAGTTATTATGCTCCACTCAATGCCCTTTATAATGTTAATAGAAATTTCTGAGGTAATCTGTTTCGAAAGAAAATTTATTATTGTTCCACTCAATTTTCAAAATCCATTTTGGAAAATCATAAATTATTCGCGTCATCAATAAAAAACTTATTGAATTTATTAATTATTACTTATTAATTATTAAGTTATTCACATAAAGGTATGATTTGTGCGTTTGCTTTATTTTGCTTTCTGAAAGTTTTCCATTTAACAGTGTTTTAATTTACCTGTAATTTAAGGTGTAACTAAATTAAATTAAAGTGATCTATATGACAAGGTTCTTACAACCTTGTCATAAACCATTACCATTAATGTTTATTTTACTTCATTCAAATATTAACTTCTTTACTTTACTAGATTATGTGCGAGTCCGTATCGCTTATCTTTTCGCTTTTTATTTCCTGAGTTTCCCAATATTCAAATGTTCAAACTTAAATAGAAAGAATGTTCTCGTATATAAGCATGTAGGCCGCATAACTTTTATGTAATTTACTACCATATGTAATCCCAAATATGTTTAATTGTTTTTATTTAAAAACAAAACATTTTCATTTTATTTTCTGGCCAAACGGTACGCGATAGTACATAGGAAATTACGCACAAATAAAAGGACAGGTAGATACCGAAACATTTACATAAATGTATTCATGATAAAATTTTGGTATACGTAAATTAAAAGACACGCTGTCTATATAAATATAATAGCACTACCAATGAATGATCATATGAATTGTTAATCATACACTAATCAAACCGAGTCCTTATGTTTGACATTCTCTGTATTACGATCGATAAGGCCCGTAGACATAACGCCACCGGCTAATTTATCACCAAATATTTATGATCTAAGGCTATAATGAAATTCGTTTTATTCTCGTAATGGAACATCGTTCATAATGACACCGCTTAAATTGTCAAAATTTAATTCGCTCAAAATTGTTAATAGAGACTTTTTGCATTATTTACTAGCAGTTAAGAGGTAAAAAAATTTGAACTTCCTCAACATGTCTTATCTTCTAATATCAAACTAGAACAAATACTGTATATGAATATCGTTACGCTATCCAATCCGGTGCCCTTCAATAGTGAACTCTTAAAATTGATGTCATTTGACAAACGAATATTTATTATTTTTGGATATTTATATGACTGTGGGAATGGCCGAGTGGTTATTCTTGTCATAACTTTCAAATGAAAAAGGTTTGAAGCGAATTAGATGCAAATATGCCCATGATTTTTTTATCTTAGCTCTTTATCCCGTGAATCCCAGAGTTATAACCACATTAGTGATAACAGTTGGCATTAGTTAATCTAATTGACCTGTCGCCACTAGCAATACTGGCGAAATCGGACATTAAATTTTACGTAGATAATGCTAGCGGCTGTTTTGCTTTTATTGCGTCCCGGGCCAAAAGGGAAAAATTGTCAGTTAGCAAGACGAAACTTACCTCTCCGCCCCGGCTTCGTTCTTTCCGACGTCCCGGGAGCGTGGACCGCGATCCCCTGTGACACCATAATATTCACTACACTGCCGCTGTTGTTAGTTTGTTTTATTATAATTATGTATAAACCCGCACCGGGTTGTATGCTGTAACTATATGTGTTATATGTATTACTTTTTACATCCATCCGCACCGTCTACATATATATCGACCCCGCATCGCTATCAATTGAGAGTTCTTGTCGAAAAAATTTCGTTGAATAAATTTGGGATTAGAATGGCATCAACGTGTGGTTAGCCAGAAATCAAGGATGTTCACTTAATACAGTCTTGAAATATTTATTCTATCTTTACTGCAATTCACTTGGTGTTTACGTCATTTTTTCAAGACCCTTTTTCTCAGGAACGCGTGGAGTTATCAACCTGAAACTTATATCAAATACTCAGGTTTACTGTCCTGAGCTGTGAAAAAGTACAATTCTGTACATAGCTATGAAAAAAATCAAACTTCTAAGCAAACGCAATCAAAAGATATAGAGATACAGCCGTTTATGCCGCAAATTTTCGACTAGCGCAAGAGAATCAAAACCTACGGGGTACTTGCCGTGAACTCAGAATCTTGAAATTTGTTCGAAGCAAGGCCTTACGACATAGATAAAGGAAAAATTGCGAAAACCATAAATTTTAGTTACGTCATATATTAATTTTTTGTAATAATTTTAAAGTTATTACACGTTTCCTTACGAACTCGTAGAGGTATTAAATTGAAATTCATATCGAATACTCAGGTCTATAATACCTTTAAGCTGTAACAAAATCAAACTTCTATGTCGACGCATTCAAAAGAAACAGCAATTTAAGCCACATATTTTGAAACTCGCAACTACTCGCAAGGGAATCAAAACATACAGGGTACTTACCGTTAACTCATAATCTTGAAATTGGGTACGAAGCAACGTCTTATAGTACATATAAATGAAAAATTACGAAAACTATAAATTTTAGTTACATCATGTTTTTTTTAATAATTGTAAACTTATTATACTTTTACTCATGAACCCGTAGATGTATCAAGTTGAAATTGATATCAAAACTTAGCTTAATTGCCTTAAAGGTGTGTAAAAATTATAAACATAATTTTAGTTACCGCATTGACCGCTTATCTTTATGTATGGGAGGGACAACATTGTGTCGCGTATGTACGTCGCAATCTTAAGGATGCCGTGACAGATGGATCATGTAAAAGATATTATATAAGTAACCTAGCCGTTGCAAACGGCCATTGTGAATGTTTACAATGACATTAAACATTTTCAAATGTTTAATATCAGAGTGACAACTGTATATAGGTCATCACAACGTCAAATTAGTGTTGCAATAGAATACATAAATACAACAATATACGGCAGCAACATCGATAGGTATACTTCATGTTCTCGTCTGATTGTTGTGGGACACTTCAATATCAATTTTCGAATGGAGCCCCAAAATGGAATTTTTCATCCATAAACGTTTTTACGAACTCCAAAGATCAACGTGGTACAATTCCTACCTTTTTCAGTCACCATTTACAGATCTGGTTCAAATTTAATACTTAATTAATATTTTTGAACCAGATTTCTAAATAGTGCATAAAAAACTTTGTAAATAAATAACTTTGATAAAAAAACTTTTGCAAGACTGCTGCGAAGGCTAGTGTAGGTATTTCAATTAGATTATATAATAAATTATATGTGTTAATATAAAATAAAGGATTACTGAAATGATAAAGAGACCTTTGTTTTAAATTTACACTCTCCACATTTTAATGTTATGGATTTCATTTTGCAATAAAAATACCATAACTATGACTCGATTATCGTGATGGGTGAACTTTTACTGATGTACCTACAGGTTTGTACGGAACCCTCGGTGCGCGAGTTCGACTCGCTCTTGGCCGGTTTTTCCTATTTCAGTTTGGATTTAAATTTTTTTCATAAAATTCTTCAAATTACGAAAATAGAACAAAATTATTATTTTGCAACATTGGATTTTTGTACTCCATGAATGTAATTTAATTAAATTTATTTTACGTATGTTCGAGGTTCCACGTGTCCAATTATAATAAAGGAAAAATAAAACAATAATAAAGTCCTTGCGCGTTTTATTCATACATTCATCTATTGAAATATAATAAGTGCTTAAGAACTAGAAGTAATTTGTAAACTAGAACTAGTTTTTATTTTTCACTAATTGCACTAGTGTCAGCTAGTTTATTGTGCTGGTGCTAGCAATTAAAAGCATTATTGTGATGACAAACTTAATATTATATTAGTTTGAACTTCGTCCCCCGGCAGAAGACTCTGAACCTCAACTCGCAAAAATATATTATCAGACCAAAAACTGAACGTGTCCGAAACGATCTGGTCCGTGACAAAATCTGTGGAAAAGCACTACTGCAGTGATTAACGTGATGACACGCGATGTTTGCACAATACAACAACGTTCAGTATTTTATAAAAATGCAAACTGCAGCAGCACAATGCAGTAGGTTGCGATGAGGCTCATCAATCGCAGTGGCAGAGCGGCGTCCGCGGTGAACAAGCCGCATACCCGCATCTTCGAGAATCTGACATCGCATAGACGTAATACATTCTTGGTAACGTTTCGAGATACACCTACAATCAGATGCAGACTTAGTAGCATTTGATATGATTACTTAAAGAGCATTTGAAGAAAATAATAATCGTTATGAAAACGGCATTACACTCTTTCCTTCACAGCACAGAACTAATGATGTACCAAATAGTCCAGGAGGAATCGGCGCATGAGTACCGAAAACTACTCCACATCAATTTTTTTATGCGATTCTCTTCAAATTACCCTACTTATGATATAAATGCATGTTGCCATGAGGCAACCGCGTGCCAAATTGTTTAAATCGACGTTGTTTAAACAATTGCAAAAAATTTTTATTTTTTAACCGGACAATTTATTTTGTATTCTTTGTTGAAATGCAATTAAAAAAGGTCCTATGATTTTTACGATAAAATAAATATTTTTCGAGATATGAATTTTTAAAGGATCGAAAAATCTTAAATTTGGGTACTTTTGACCCATGAAAAATATATTTAAAAAAAATGTGAATAACATTTTTTTTAATTCTTTATACAACAATATCCTTATTTACGATTTCAAGAAAAAAAATTGTTTATAACTGGTTTTCAATCGTTAATTCCGCGAGCTCGAAAGTTTCCTCGCTTAGCTTTAAGTATCGCCTTCTCTCTCTGACTCATCCAATGCGTCAGCCTCTCGGTGTCCTGAATCATTATTTATCATTTATCTTTTAAACTATCAATTTTATCAGAATTTTTAAAGAGAGCAATGTTATCAATAATGAAATTATCTACAATTTGTTCTTAACAATTTTTTTTCTAAAATCAGATATACAAAAATTATTTAAGGACGAAGCGAAACATTTCATTACAATTACTTTTTTATGGGTTTATATTACTTCTTTTTCATTAAAACAGAAAGTACATTAGATAATTTCTTTAAATAAAGATTGTACATGTAGAAGTATGAAATAATGAAATAAGATTTAAAAACAAGTATTTATTTATTATCTATGTCATTTTTATATACTATATTCTTACATTCTTCTGAATCACAACCACATAAAAGTATGCAACTAATATTATTTTTTTTACAATAACATGCTTTGGTTTTACAAGCTTTCTTACAATTGCACGGTTCCTTAAGATCAGTTGGAAATGAGCTTTTGTTTATAAATAAAGGTAGCGAAGTATCATTTTCTTTTTTGGAACCGAACCGAATAAAATCGAATGTTTCATATTGGGGTTTTTAAGCTTGTTACCAAACGTATGTTTGAGCAGAAGCCCTAAGTGCAAGCAAATGCAAGGAGTCTGATGTGCATGGAATTTTTGATAAATTAATATTACTGCCATAGCAACGTGAAAAAAATATTTGCCTGGCTTCATCCGCGGTTTTACCTTTTTTACCCAAAATATTTAGATATATAGTTTTAGGTTTTTCAACTCCTTTGTACTTAATTGTAAGCCATTTCTAAGAGGGTCTAGAGCATCATGGTTTTCTTTTATTTTTACATTTTACATTTTTAAAACTTTTTTTTTCGTGCCAATCTTACTAATCGTATCACAACCCGTAAATGCGTGTAAAGTACGTAAGATTTTATAAACTGGGTACTTCAAAGAGTCAGCTGCTTTTTGACACGAAAGAAATCGTGATTTTTTATTATTAATTTCCATCCATAGTCCGGAACAACCACTTCTTTTCAAGCGTGACCAATAACAAGTACTTAGCACAAAAACATCAGTGTCAACACTGTGAATTATTATTTAAGAATTCAAATGAATATTATAAGCAGTGTAACAAAAAATTCGAGTCTCAGCCTCAATGTGATTGTTTAATAATTCCGGTACTTCTACAATTTTTCCAACTTGAATACTATAACATTTACAAAAATCGTCAAAGCCGCCAGGAATAATTAATTCTTGATTATCTGTAAGTGAAACGTACTGTAAAACATTTTGACACAGAAATCTTACTAATTCTAGCTTATTTTTCGCACTTGACAGAAATATTGAAATATTTTAGGGATTTTAGATTGGGTCCTTGAATAACTATTTCACATGTTTTTATATTTTTGGCTCTTAATGCAGCTTCTAAATACTTGATACTTTGATCATCATACCTATCAAATACAATATCAACCCGCGTAACTCTCGGCTTTTTAAAATATGATGTAACGTAATTAAAAAATACTGTAGCAAATTCACCAAACGTTGCATGTTTAGATAGCTGCAATTGATGTATTACTGTCATCCCGTTGAACAAATGTATTTTAGGATTTAATGAAGAAAATGAACTCATCGAAGTTACAGTGCACAATGTTTCTTTCTCAATCTCTTCCATTAAAACAGATTTAACAGATTTTTTTATAAAAACCATCATCATTAGCAAGAGCTTTTAGATAATTTAATAACTCGTATTTTGTTAAAGAATCTACACTATATTCTCTTTGAACACACAACAGTAGAAGTTGCTGGATATCTATTAATTCTTTGGTGTCTTTTAGCTCTTTACTGTTTACATTTTTAAGTTTGGATTTGTCAGTATACGAAAAATTATTTACTAAAACTCTAGGCATACGATCGAAAATACTTTTATCTTTGAAAATAATACGTTCCTGCATAAAAGATTGTAATAAATTTTCACCATTTTCTTTCAAAGATAATAGATATTTGCTTGTCTCTTCACTTACTAATTGCCCATTTGAAATATTAAATATACTTGTGCAGCCGGTCATATTATCAAATATATTTTTACTCTTTAAATTATTTACTATAATATCCACATCTGTGTCGTCTCTTTTAATTTGACTCGGACTCCATTCACGATGACTAAATGCATGAATATCATTTGCAGGATCATCATCATGTAAATCACAGAAAGATAAAAATGATTGGTGAATAGAATTTTTAACAGGGTACAGCAAAATTCATCTTTGCATAGCATGTTCAATTTCAATTCAATTGCTGATGATCTATTTTGACACTGTTCTAATGCTAAATCACTTCCGACACCATTAAAAATACCCTCTTTTCTCTTAACTGACATCATTCCACAGTTTAAATCATACATAACAATATTGGGCAGTTGACATATATCTTGACGATACAAAAATACTCCTCGCGTATTTAAATAATGATTCATACTAAAAAAGCAAGGCAGCATTTGTTGCTTTGATATCAAATGAAGCTGGAAATTACCTTCTCTATCCGCTTTAATCGAATCAAACAAGACTTCTATCATTTCAGAATATCTGTTTCAGTATAAGATAGAGTCATTTTCGTGACTTTAGTATTTAAAAATTCTACGAACTCATCGAAAACCATTTAGACGCAGCAATTATTTCTGAAAAATTGTCGAACTTTACAATTATCGCGATCAACTATAGCTTCTCTTAATATATTAAATAAGGGTAATTCTAGTAAATATTTGATATCTGAATTATTACAGCACTTTATATACTCTATTATTTGTAGTACTTTTATACAAAGTTTATGTGCTCTTACGCCTCTGTTGTAATGTAAGCCACTAAAGATTGATTACAGAGTATATTCACCATAAACATCTCCATCGACTAGAATATTTTCAATACCAGAGCCAGCTAAATACTGTCCCAGATAATGAAGCCAGGTTTTTTGCAAATGAAAAGTACCAAATCTAAATATTAATTTCGGAAAAGGAGTAGGGCTTTGCATTTGAATAACCTTAGCTATTAAGTATATTGCCATATCTGCACTTATAACACTATATTCTCGACCTAAATATTCATTTAATATAATATAATTCTTCATTGCTGTAAAAACATAATTTGAAGTTGGTGCATGTGGTAGCACCTCACAAAACCCAATCTTAGAAACAGAATTAGAATCATCACTTAATATTTGACAGAACGGAGACCAGCTAGGAACATTTTCATTGCTACACAGGATATCGCTATCTTCATCAAATTTAAATTTATTGAGAATTCAAATTAATTCAGGGTAATGAGTAGTTGTTACATCAAGCACATAAATTTCTGCGTAATTAACGCATAAGGGTTTGTTAAATAACTACAAAATGATCAAGAGGTTGAGAAGATAAAGACTCACTATTAATATTCACAACTTCTTGTTTTCTCACTAACTGAACTTGATTCTTTGATCTGGAACATTGCTCTTGGTATAATGTCTTTGCTGTAACATGTGTTGTATTTTTTCCGCTTAAAGTTTCTTCTAAAAAGTCATTATCATCAATAGCTCCATGAAGAAATAATGAAGAATCATTCACAATATTTGTAGGTCTTTTTACAGCATTACAATCTTGTTCATAAATATTTTTTTTAATCAACAGTTCATCTAAATCTAATAAAACTCTGTAGCTTATACAGTATCCTAGTTTAAATAATATGCTTATGATATGTTTTGATCGAGTCAAATGATGAATTGTTTTAGTGAGAACTATATGTTTGGAACTATGCACTCCTTTCAAAATGTAACAAATATCTGCAAATAAAACTTTAGCACGTCTTTATTTTATGCCCGAAAATGCTTTTTTATTATTTAATTATATTTGAAAGTAATAAAGCCATGTCGGTGGTATCTCCATATTTTCCAAACTTTTATCAATGAAGTTTTCATCGCTAATATATTCTGAATTATTATTGTCGATGTTAGAAATTACTTCGTTTTTCAACTGTTCAGCACATTGATGAATTAGTTTTCTGAAATCACTTGACTCTCAAATTTTTTCAGCTAATAGTTCTAAAGGTATATTAACCATAATGACAATTGCTGATTTAGATTTATCTGCTGTAAAGAATAAAATTTTTTCACCTTATTTTTTAATTAAAAGATCTTTAGTATTTCCTTGTTAGCAGATAATTATTGATTCTTAATATAGCTGTTAAGACGTTTAGTTAATAAGCTTAATTCGTAATCCGTCGAGTTGCATTAAGGGATTTCAATCTCTTTCAGTAAATCTTCAAATGCTTTATTGACAATATCATCAGGAATCTTGACACATTGTCGGCCACCTTTATGATTTGAGTTTTCAGGAATACATAAATAGCTTCTATAACATAATTTGTGATACTTAACTTGCTGAGCGAGAAGACTGTCAACCGAATCAAACGTTTATATATTTTTAAAAACATCATCCAATTTTAGACGTGCAACAGTTAAGAAATTTTCGGCTGCATCGTGATCAGATAGTACATACGTCGCTTTTACCTGATTTTTTTTAACTGACCGCATATTGTGCACAGATCACCGTCGTTTTCTGGATTTCTGGTAGATCGACGAGGAGTATGAATTATACTTGAAGTTGAGGGTTCTGTTGACTGAATTTCCTGGAGATTTTCATGTTGTTTGTGAAGTAGTATTTCTCTTCGCCTAATTTTTTCTTCACTTCTATAACTGGCATAAAAAGTTCTAATTCTATGCCATAAGAACGTTTGTTTATCAAGAGAAGAATTAAACAAATTTGCAAAACGGATAGCGGCATCATCGTTTCGTCGATGAGCTGCATACGTTGTACAGTTACATATGTATCAGGCTTCGGATTCTTCACCATATTGTTTGGAACATCACAAAAATAAAGGGTAGAGTATCTTCAGATTATTTTCTTTTCTTGGGAACAATTGAAAATGACATGACACTCACGATAATTGCAACGAAAAATCACAAAAATTGAAAGTATATTCATTTAAAAATGTTAATTATACATAAAATCACTGGCATGGACGCAACAATGTTTAACGATCTTAATACTATAAGAAAATAAAAAAAAACTGAATGACTCTGAGCAAAAAACAAAACAGGATCAAATGGCAATAGACACGCACTAACTTGTTTTTTATTTATAAATACTCTATATAATCAACAATTTTTTAACAATAACAAACATAAATCTTGAAGTTTTATACAAAGAATGACATTGATAAAATAAGAAAGAAAAATAAAAAATCTTTTCCTTACTTAGACACAATCATATACACACCATAAAACATATACATATATATATTTTTTTTATTTCATTATTTTTCGTTTCGAACATTTAACTGCGAACCAATATTTTTTTATTACTTCTATATAATTGTGATCCCTAATAATGTTCAAATACCACAATATTATATTATTGTTGTTAAAAAGCATAAATTACTATGATAATAATAAAAAAATAATATAAACCCATAAAAAGTAATTGTAATTATATGTTCTGCTTCATCCTTAAATAACTTTTGTAAATCTGATTTTAGAAAAAAAATTGTTAAGAACAAATTGTAGACAATTTCATTATTGATAACATTGCTCTCTTTAAAATTCTGACAAAATTGATAGTTTAAAAGATAAATGGTGATTCAGGACACCGAGAGGCCGACGCAGCGGATGAGTCAGAGAGAGAAGGCGATATTTATAGCTAAGCGAGGAAACTTTCGAGCTCGCGGAATTAACGATTGAAAACCAGTTATAAACAATTAAATTTCTTGAAATCGTAATTAAGGATATTGTTGCATTTATAAAGAATTAGAAAAAAATGGTATTCACATTTTTTTAAATATATTTTTCATGGGTCAAAAGAACCCAAATTTAAGATTTTTCGAACCTTTAAAAATTCATATCTCGACAAATATTTACTTTATCGTAAAAAGTCATAGGACCTTTTTTAATTATATTTCAACAAAAATACAAAATAAATTGTCTGGTTGAAAAGTTACAATTCCTTGCTATTGTTTAAACAATTTCGGTTTAAACAATATGGCACGGGGTTACCCCATGGCAACATGCATTTATATCATAAGTAGGGTAATTTGAAGAGGATCGCATAAAAAAATTGATGTGGAATAGTTTTCAGCACTCATGCACCGATTCCTCCTGGACTAGAAGTGGAGAGTAGAATGTAAGTATCTTACTTTTTGCAGGTGTTGAGTTCAAAACAACAACGCAATCGTGTTTTAAACCATCGATACTGTTGTAGAACTTCTTGCAGCTCACAGAAAACATAACGATTATAAGGAATTTCTTCATGTTCCATACAACCGACAGAACATGTATGATTGAGATGTGCTTGTAAATTCCATTAGTCTGAAAATATATCGTATTCATAGCTCATTTATTGTGCGATATACAATGAAAAAATATTCTAATTTTACAAATTTATTAAATAGAAGTAATTTCTTTATTTCTTGTTTGAATTGTTATAGGCTCACTATATTTTTGCGTTAACTATTGTACAACAACGTCCTTCTAATAAACTTCCAGCCTATTTCCATATCAGAGAAATCAAGTAATCATACGTATCCATTTATGAGAAGTAAGTTAATATTTTTTTATAAGTAATGCCTTTTTTTCTTATCCTAATTTATACATGATAAATTTATTTTTAAAACATCCCAGAAGTAACGTATCCTTCAATCTTAAGCATTCAGAATTTCTTCTCAATTTCTATTTACACATATATCGTTGACATTAATTAAGTGATAATACTGCTATGTTTTACTATTTGTGATTTGGTCATTATTTCATAGATTATAAAAAAAAGTTCAAGACTCGCTTCCAGAGAGAACCCGAGTAAAAGTTAAAAGCACAGAAAATCCTTTGAGCTTTGGCCAAAGTTTTTCTGTACAGTTTCACTGGCAAAGATATACTATACTTTAGTTTTCTTCAGTTCCACGTACTTCAGTTTTTTCAAAATCTTGTTTGAACATCACAGATCTTACTTTGAGTCGCTTCACAACTTTCTCAAAAATAAGTTTATAATACAATCCGCCAACAATTCTGATGAGACTCATAGGGCGACCGCATTTTTTTTTTCTTTTTTTTGAGTGGTACAATGACAATTTTTCATCAGTCGTTAGGTACCTCACGGGTTTTCTAGCACTTGTAAAGTTCTGACATAGCAAGCGACTGTACCCCCGCCGTCCTTCAGCACATTTGATGAAACCCTATCATATACGGGAGTTTTACGGCTAACATATGTTTATTGCTTTCATAATTTCGTCAGCGTCAATTTCATTTCCAGTTTCATAGTCATTCATATACTCAGTCACAGTAACATTATCGTTTAAAATTGTATATTCATATATAAAGTAACTTTCAAAATAACTTTTCCACCACTTTTTACGTGGGTTTATTGATTCAGTACACATCCATTATCGTCTCTCATGTGGTGTTTCAGAATTATTTCAGAACTTTTTCACCATATTCCAGAAAAGTTTTTAGTTTGGTCAGAAATTGTCCAACAATTTTCTATTACAGCCTTCTTATATTTCGTTCTTTATTCACATTTTCTTCCTACATTAACGCTAAAAAGCTTGCTATTGATGCATCCAAAAAGATAAGTGAAGCCAGTTAACTGCTATGAAACATAACTCTAGTTAGGTGTAGCAAAATAGAGTATAAGAACTAAATATTTTGAATAAAAAAACAGAGGAATCTGATGCAAGACTAGGCCTCTTGTTCATTGTAATGAATTTTTACATGGGCAACAAAATCTTTTTTGAACTCAAATATCTTTTAAGATATTGCGATTATTTCATATTAAAAGATTTTACAGAAAAATAATATAACTCTGTCAACATTTTTATTATTTCTCTGTTGCTTGTAGATCTCAATTTTATTTTTGAAATGATGAGTCACGTTTTTGATGTACAATGTTTTAATTGATGTTTTGTTGTTTCTCATACAATGAAATAATTTCTTACCATCCCCGACTTCGTCCATTCTATCACTATTTGTAACGTCACAAGAATATTGACAAAAGTAGATATTATGTAGCTGAGAACCTGTAACATCATAAATGTTTACATTAAATATATATAAACAAAATGATTACGTTCCTGCTGATAAAATGACATACCTGATATTGCGCCAAATTGCCGGATAGAGTGAAGGCTTTTAATATCACTTTAGGGATCTTAAATAAATCCATGAACGCATGACTAGAATTGTTTCCAACGGGTACAATTGGTGGATTTTAACGTAATTAAGGAACAGAATGGAAAAGCACTCCAGTCTTGAGGAAAGAAATTCAAGAACACAAGTTGCATACAGCACATTCAAATCAAAAATCATAGTGAAAACGACTGTTACGTAAGTTAGCCACGGAAAGCGATCTGTGTTCAGAGTTGTGACTAAAATCCCAAATCCGAAAAGTAATAGTAGAAGAATAGTGGAGCACCAGTTCCTCATAACGAAATATGGCAGTTTTGGAATGCCGAAAGCTTTTAATTTTATATCTACGCTTTGCATAATAATCAAAAGTTTCACAGCTGATTTAGTTTGAACAATTAAGCCTGCGGTTGCAATAAAATGGGCCACAAGATTATGCATACCGGTTATCAAAGGACATTGATTCTCCATTGTACAGGGTGTCTCCAAACTAACGGCGAAGTAAGCGTAGATGATAAAACACAGCACTAAAACTTTAACTGCGCAATAAGCCTTCGAGTTCGGGAGCACAAAGCTATCCTTGATGATGTACTTTGAAGCGCACAACAGTCTCTGTGTCAAGTAGAACGGCCGCAACATTTGCTGAAAATCTTCAGCTAGAGCGTTGTTTAAAAGGAACTCATTGCTTTGAGACATTTTTGTTTTACGCCTCGTATTTTTTATTGTTACTACTACTCCGTGACTACGGAGGGAATGATGTGTCAACAGTTCGATAAACACACTTTACACAATTAATTTCGTAGGTTATTAATGAAATAATGGTGGTAGAAGTTGATTATTTTGTTCCCAAACTTCCTACTTATTTAAATAAAATATATTACCGTTATTGAAGAATTATGAGTAATATATTAACAGAACATTTTAGAAATTACCTTCCATTAAAAGTACTTTAATGATAGCTGTTCGTTATTTAAGAATGTTTTAACTGTACTTTTTATGATTGGTTTTAACGATTTAATAAATATTATGCGTAGTAAACAAATAATAGTAATATTATGTTGATTTATTGGCGACTAGCTTCCGACCGCGGCTCTTCCCACCTAAGCGTGTAATTAATTCCTTCATTTTATATGTCGACCGATTACTATCTTAATCATACACCCGGTTGTTATTCCGTGGTTGAATTAGATCTCGGTCTTGTTCTTGATGCCAATTTCTCCAACTTTCGGTTTTGATTATGTAGATTCATATTTCGATCCCAATTTCGGTCCCTGTCCTGCTCTCATTTCTCATTTCGATACTACTTAGTATATATCGGAATAAAATCCGATTCCTATCTCGATCTTGATTTTAATTTTGGTCTTATGGAACTGTTCTCAATTTCTAACAGTCTCGGTTTCAGCTCTCGAGTCTGCTTCTTGACACGCTTGCAATTTCAATTCCGTTAATTGTTACAGTATACATTCTCGTGTAGTTTGTTTATTAACCAAAACACATAGTGGGCTGCGCAATTTCAGCAAATCTCTACGCTATACTACTTTATAAATCTGTACCGTCTGTTTGCACATTCAATAATATTTGCAAATCTTATGGTAGATATTCGTTTTGTGAATCACTGTCCTCAATTTTACTACTTTAAAAACTCATGTCGGTGACTTGTCTCTTTATAACTTAAAAACTGTTCATCAATTTATTAAGAACGTTCATCGATTATCGATCATGATGAAAATTCCTATACAACAACAACATGTGTTTACACAAATTATATACCCTATGTGATTTCGATAATGGATCTGTTTGTTTGTTTGTTCGGAACAATCTCCGAAACAGATAAACAAAATTTAATAAAATTTGAAATTGAAATAAATTACCGCTGGAATTATAATTACCGATGGAATCATGGATACTTTTTATTTATCCATCTGTACTGAGATATTTAAAAATGCAGATGTGTAATTGTTGTTGATAAATATTTATTCCATGAGGCACCTACTCTATACAACTTTTTTAATTTTTACTCTGACTGTCGATAAATTGTGAGATTGTTTGTTCTACCGTATTTCCGTAAAAGAAATCAAATTTTAATAGGGATTAGCTACTTATTTTTTAGGATTGTGTGATTCGTCATTTTTTTACTTGCATGCTAAAACTTTACATTCGATTACTATGAAGCCGGCTGCAAGTACGCGCGAACGGGAAGGTTTCTGACACAAAACTGGCACATCTGTCGTTGTCTGCGTATTTATATTATTTAATCGAACTACTGAAACGATTTTAGTAAGATATTGGTGCCAGAAGTGTCAAAAATTTTGCTTTTTCACAAAAACATTTGAAATATTTCAAAAATTTTGGAAAATTAAATTTTCGAAGTGAAAAAATATTCCCCCCTATGTTGATCTACATCACGGTACATACTACACCTGCAGGGGTAATTTTGTAATCATAAAAAAAATGTGCAGTTCATATTCGTAGAAGCATTTTTTAGAAAATTGAACTGCGGCAGAATGTGACGAAAGCCATACCAAGAATGGATAATTATGGGTTTTATTTATTACTAGCTGTACTCGTGGCTCTGTTCGCATGGACGATAAAATTATTGTTGTTTAAGTTTTTTTTTGTAAATAAAGTAGAGCTTTACTTGTATGTAATAATTAACACTGATAGACTGCATTGCCCCATGTTTAGTTGTGATTTTTAATGCTTTGCCGATTGTGATATGTTTCTTATCTAATTGAGCAAATTAAAATAATTCCAATATTAAAATCTGATAGTGTACCAGACCTTTGGAACTTTAGACAAGTGTCAATACTACAGAAACTCAGTAAAATTTTTGAAAAGCTTATGTTAAATCTAATATTGCGGTATTTTTATTCCAATCGATATCAATATCGGTATCGATATCAAAATTAATGCACAAATCATTATCAAGTGAATTCTAGTTTATTCAAATAACATAGATTATACAACTTTACTATCATATTGATTGAACTTATGGCAAGAATGCAAACTGCAGCAGTACAATGCAGTAAGTAGTGACGAGGCCCCATCAGCCGCAGCGGCAGTGCGGCGTCCACGGTGAATAGACCGCACACGCGCATCTTGGCAGAGTTGGTATTGCATAGACGCAATACATTCTTGGCTGTCTTTTGATATTCACCTGTAAACGTTGGAGTTAATTTGGATACTAATTAGCTTCAAGCTAATTTACTGTGAACATGGGATTTATGAGATCGAATAGAAGCAAATATTTATACTTTGTGCGTTACAAACAAAAATGCCAGACTGACAAACATAAATTACTAGGCGAAAAAAAAAAAAACTTAATACATAAAACAACCTTTCAATAAAAACAAATGCAATTTTATAAGTACATGCAAACTTTTGTTATGCGATATTTAAGTAAAACTTAAAGATGTAGAAATTCCATAAAATTTATTAAAAAAATACTTCGTTATGAGAGTACTCGGATATTTTGTATTTTAAAGAGTATTAAATAATTTATAAAATACTCATATTTTTTTTAATTTTTAATACATGCTCCTAATACAATAAAATACCTAGACTAAAAAATTGTTTTTTTTTTAAATCATATAAATGTTCGTGTCGTTCTTGAATCAGATCCACGCCCTCGACGTAGGGCGTGGATCTCTAAATTGTAAAAATTATTACGTATTGACCCTTTAAGTTTAATATTAATAGTGGGTATTTTAAACTGAGCATTGTCGCATCGGAGATCGTAAATGAAAATATAAAGTTATTAGCAGCTATATTCTACAACTTGTAGCATAATTTGATTATTGCTGGGTATGAGCCTCGTCAGTTTCCCGTCATTTGTTCTATACCTGCGCAACCCGCATCCACAGCACTAAATAGCTGGTGAAGGTTTCATTAGTTATCTGCCAGCGTAAGTCACGTGATGTGCAGTATACGGCACGTGGGGCGTAACTTACTGCTGTGACTCGAACGGGCAGACACGTGAGAGCAGATGTCGTTGACGGTTATTTCTATGTCGCGCATTTGTTTGAGTTAATAAATTAATACTTACACTCAACGATCATAAACGGTTGTTTTGATATTTACTTATGTTGGCTTGATAGTTTACTAGTAATTAAATGTTTTAATATTTTTTTTATATTCCGTTGTTTTATTTAACTACTTATCGGTCCTCCCATGCAGCGGCACTTGGATCAAAATATTACGTATTAATTATATTGAGCTAAAGAGCCATTGCATATTATTTTTAGACGTTATATTTTTGGCAGCGTTTTGTAAATTTTTAATTTAAGTTTTATTTCGAGTTTTTTAAATTTTATGTAATGCCAATAGACATGCTACAATCGACAACTGTCTCCAAGTTGCAAGGGAATACTATAAAAAAGGCGGTGGCTTATTTAAGCGAAAGTACTTTTGAAAAAGGCCAAATTTCTGTAACTTTAGGTCGCATAAAAAGCTTACAAGGTATTTCCATTTATGTATTTCACCAAAGTGTACTCAACCTACTATTAGTATTTAAAATACATTAACCACTATTTTTATACTACACGAAAGCTTGATTTTTTAGTGTGTAGAATACTACACTATGCATCCTACAGTGTATTCAACACCCTATTATATTATACCAATTCGTAAACATCCATTTTTTTGATCATTTTGAACTACCTACCACATTCGTAGCTCACACTCCGTACCGTACCCCACCGCGCCTCACTGTATACAGCGCAGTGCTATATCAAGGTGTGTTTATTAATTCGCTCAATTCACTTCATTCATTCATTTTTTGTTCTTTTTATACATTCATACACTTATCAGCCGCAAACGATACTACATCGTATACCAAAATTTTATATCGACTGAGCGCGTGAAATCACTTTATAATCCCTTACTAATTTATCCTCATTTCTCTTATTTATGTTATCATTAACAATCTCAGGTGATACAGCAGTATCAATTCAAAGTTAGTAGTTAAGTACCTGAAGTGTTAAATGCAGTAAAAGATTTGATAATCTCAAAACAGCTGAATTCAATTTTTTGAATCGTAGATAAAGAAACTATGTATCACTTAAGCCACGTTCTAAACAAAAAGTACTAACATAAAATTGGTTCAGCCGTTCAGAAACTACAATGACAGAGAGACACACATATACACAGATACATAAATACACAAGTAAAACTTATAACACTAATCTGTTTACGCCGGAGGTTTAATATAGAAAAAATAAATATAGAAGTAAATTTAAACGAAACTAAATATTTAAAATTGAATACGTTTGTTATTAGAACGGCACTCTAATTATTTAATATAAATCATAATTATAAATTAATTCATTAAGGTATGTAAAAAAATTGTGATCTTACTTTTTTCGGGGTTTTGTTCTAAAATTGCAGTGCACGCACTTTTAGTGTTGTCGAGTAGGCAGTAGAATTTCTCGCAAGCCACAGAGAACATGATCACAAATGCAATTTTTTTTATAATCCATACAATGAAGTAGACGTATACAAGTGAAATTTCACTGTACATGTCCGGATTCTGAAAATGACGGTCGAAAACATTACTCCCTTTGATCATATGGAAAATCGATGCGTTAACTCAATTGACAATACCTGTGAAATTTGTCACAATTATATAAGAAATTTTACTGTCGATTTCGATTTCTACCGGCCTCGAATCTTAATTCTGCTCCTCTTACCAAAATAATTATTAAAATAAATCAGTCAAACTCTAAAAATTGCTAGATTAAGTCAGGGACAAATACAAGTTTTTGCTCATTGTGGGAGTAAAATCGTAGAGACCGAGACGCAGTCTCCATTCAGCTACGCTCTCCTCCATTCGACTCTATGCACAAGTCGTTTGCGCATGGCGGTGATCTAGCAATATTTGTATCAGGCTATAACGGTGAGCATACGCTGAAGACCGAGACAATGTCTCTATTCTAGCTTATAAATGGAATAACATTTCTTTAAAAAAAAATTGAATATTTCGTTTTTGATTCTGCTGTATTTATATCCTTTAATAAATCTTCATGGACATTTTCTATACAAAATCGTTTCGATGTTTCACATCTTCCAAGTGTCCTGTAACCGCTCCCGCGACACTGCTTTTTTTCGAAAACCTTTCTTTTTGCGCGTGCAACATATCACCAGTTTCATAGTAATTGGATGGATGGTTTAGGTTCGCAAAATGAACAAAACACAATTTTTATATATTGTAACAACCCATTCATTTACACACCTACGTGAAAGATGCGTTTTACCATTTTCGATGAGGCATATTTATAACAAATTTCTTAGTTTTATCTCATTATAAAAAATATCTTACAAAAGTTAACTCCTATTTAATTTCATAAAAAGCGAATTTCCAAAAACGCTATCCTAATGGATAGGATTATACAAACTTTTCATCTGACCAAATTTAATTCTGTTCGAGCGAACAGTTTCGGAGATCTCGTGGCGAATAAATCGGTAAATCGTTGTTTTTTAATCATAAACTTATTGTTTTCATTTTTCTCTATTTAATAAACTTCTACAATTAATATGTTGTAAAAAACATCTTTTTATACATGAAATTCCCATACCAATTGTTACGTCAAGTTTTATTTACCCTATTGCTGAGGCATAGCCTTCCACAATCTTTGAATTTCAGATTGGCTTGGACCATAAGTCCCCAATCAGCTCAGTGTGGGTTACGATCTGCTAACAACTGTCGTCACAAATGCGTTGGCGACGTCTGGCACCGAAGGCTTAACGTGCTCTCGGAAGCACGAAGCGTGTATTTTTCAATTGAATGAAAACTCATTGGTTAAATTCGCTCACGGTCAGAATCGAAACCGGCACTTTATGGTCCGAAGACGATATCTTAACCGTAGAGCCACCACCGTTCCGTTTTCATCTATGAGAAACACATTTTCATCAGCATGCATCTCAGGGAAAACTCATAAGTCCAATTAGAGGACGTTCCACCTGTTTGCGAGCTTGCCGCCCACGGTGGCCGACGTTTAACCTTAAGACGATTACGTACATAAATCAATAACCAATCTAAAAACTCGATTTTTCCAGTAATTTGTGAACAATACAAATATATACTAGGAAGTAAAAAATGGACACCTTACGTTTTAATATAATACAAACTACAAATGAGGGTAAGAAATATGACCATTTATATATATATATATATATATATATACTTATATATATAATGTATACATATTTATATATGTTCACACATAACTTCTCTGTTTATAGATAGATTTGAATGATTCCCTTTGCATTAGGTTAAATAATTCCATAGTGACCCCATTTTAATTTCACCATCATTGTACATTGGACGGACGGACATGGAGTATGAAAGTGTACAAACGAACTCCTTAACAACAAACAGCAACGAATGTGGATATTTAATTAAAACCAATCATATCCTCGTAAATCATGCATCAGAAAACGACGCAGTCATCAGATGTGGAACTCTTCATCTGTAATGGCATAGACTTGAAACTTTAAATACGGACTGTTATGACGATGGATAATCTTGTTATGCACAAGAGAATGACACAGCAATAAATGTTTCCATCTGTAGTGGCACTCCATTGATGGTAACGGTAAACAGGTTAGACTTGAGACTACATACAGGTTGATCTGACGATGGATAGATTCTTGTATCTTGTCTTCGTACGATACCATAAAACGTACAATAAAATGATGCAGCCGTTAGAGTTTCTTTTACGATGAAACTCTTCGACGGTGAACACCATAGACTTGAAGCTTTATACACAGTCTGTTTTAACATTGGATCGTGTCCTCGTAAACCAAATGACGATGCAGCCGAAAGGGTTTTCTTCTACAATGGAATTCTTCTACGGTATACAGAGTAGACTTGAAAACTTTATACATACATAGACTAGAGAACGATGTAGTTGTAAAGTTTCATCCTGTGGTGGAAGTCTTCAAGAGCGAATAAGGTAGACTAGACATCTTTGATACAGGATGTTCAAGAGATTAATCGCATCCTCGTACAACAGAGACCATGCAGCCACAAGGGTTTCGTTCTGCAGTGAAACCTTATTTCAAAGTTTTATTTCTTTCCCGAATATTCAAGTTGTACGAAATGAATTTGTTCACAACTGCCATGAATACTTTGTATAGTTTTCTCCAGGTATAATCATCATTAAAAATATTAAGATAAAAGAACGAAATCGAAATTAAACGTTGCTAACATTAGGCACAAGCGCCATTTTTTTTTTATTTACACTTTTCTGCATACGTATTCGTACAAAAAGAGATTTCACTATAAAGATTTTTTATGATTGCATCGAACCACAATGATAGACGTTACCTTTGCGTCCTTCACCCTCAATCGCCTGCTGCAATATTATCAGGCTGTCGATGAACGTCGATACCACGTCGATGAGGACCTAAAACATGACGAATATTAATATGAGAGGAATTATTAAATCAGTGAGAACAGTGATGTTGAAGATCTGTGTGATTTGAAAGAAGATGTAGTGACCAGAAAAAATATGTCGCTGTTGTAGTTTAGGCATCTGGAAAGGATGAAAGAATGTAGACTGGTAAAACAAATTTGCAGAGCGAATGTGTGTGATAAAAACGGCGGTAAAAGTAACTATAGAAAATCTTTTGTTGACCAAATTAGTAGCACATTAAAAAGGCCAAATTTTAAGTACATTTAACCAACGAGCATGCATGACGAAATTGACAGATATCACTTAAGCAAGAGAGGTATGCAAAGACCGTACTGGGTGGAAATCTTTAGTTTTGCTTGCTCTTGTGAAAAATAGGATTGAGATTATATAAATAAAAATAGTAATAGTAAATGTAGAACAAATAAAAATACATAATAAATATAACACAAACAATGTACCGGGTATTGTAATAAGTTATGGGATAATGCGAAGGCTTCGAATATTTCTTTAAGTATTTTCCATAAATCCTTTAATGGTTTGCTTAACTCGTTTGTCGTGGATATGTTTTGTGAGTTTTGTAATAAGAAATGAACAAGCTCGAAAAACACTCCAATCTAGAGGAAAGAAATTGAACAACACAAGTCGCATACAGAATGTTTATATCGAATATAATCAAAAGAAAAATTGTAAGATAAGTAATCCAAGGAAAGCGATCTGTCTCCAAAGCTATGAATATTAACGATAGTATTATGTAAAACATTGTTATTAAAATGACGGAGCACCAGTGTTTTACAACGAAATAGGGAAGGTTTGATACAGCGAAGGCTTTCAGTTTCCTATCCATGTTTTGCATTTGAATCAATAGTTTAACGGATGCATCGCTTTGAACAATTGTGCATGCAGTTGTAATTAAATAACCCAAAAGAGTATGCATATCGGTCTTCAAGGGACATCCATTTTCTATTCTACAGGATATGCTCAAACTAACGCCAAAATAAACAGAAATGATAGTGCACAGCACGAATACGACAGCTGCGCAATACATCTTTGAATTTGGGAGTACAAAGTTATCTTTGATGCTGTACTTTGAGGCGAATAGCAGTTTTTGTGGCAAATAATACGGCTTCAACAATTGTTGAAAGTCATTACACAATGCGTTCTTTAAAAGATACTCGTTACTACGCGCCATGATCGTTTTCACTCGTTTTAATACAAATTGATTGTAAAAACTATGGAAAAGTAAAAAGTCAACTGTCCAATAAAAGGGAAAGCACGCTAAGAAAGTAATTAATTAATATAACAATTTCATTAGTATTACGGAATAAATTTCATTAATGACCTACTAAATAGATTAATCGTGTAGAATATGAAAACTTGTGTACCAAATAATTTATACTATATGTGAATTATGAAGTCTGCGGCCGGAGGACCCAAAAAAATGCAATTTTCTAACAAATTACTTAATTTTAGATTACAAAGTTTAGCTTATAACTACTGAAGCGGCAGCATTGATCGATGCTTTTACCAAGAGTGAGCGCTCCGCGGCGACGTGCGAGTTGAGGGGTTATCTCTTCTGCTTCGTCTTGTACAGACGTTCCTGGTGGAGATGCGGCATAGAATCTTCAACTTAAAATCGACTAGTAAACGTCGCGAACCTAGTCAGCACTTTTGGTGCGCAACAGTCCATAACAAGTGTGCGACACGTGTTGCATTTTACGCAAATAAAACTTATTTTAAGGTTTAGTATATATTTACTTACAGTTACGAAAGACAAAGTCGTCCTTCGATCCCGGTGTGATTCACGAGAAAAACTCTCAAATACGTTTTTTTGAAAGTGTCAAAGATCAAGGTGGACTTTATACAACAACAACAGCACCGGAGAAGATTCAAGTGGAAATGATTGAATACATGTTATTTTATGTTGGGGAATACATTTTAGTGAAGGGTTGTAATTGACTCTGTCGCACAGGACGAGTAACTGGGTTTCATCTCCGCCATTAAAAAACCATGAAAGTGTACAAACATTGTTTTTTGTGTTAATTACTTTGGATCCATTATAGTGGGTAACTTAAAAACTATATTAGTCTTAACCTAAAGTGCACTACTGCCGTTAGGCCGTACGGTTATCTTTGATTTTTTTTGAAAGCTAAACGCACTGCACTTGAATGTTTTGTTGTTCCATACACTATATATATTATTGGTTGTAAATTAAAATTTGTTCAGCTTGACCTCCAGTTACCGCAAGAGATCCATCCTGCCTTCAGCTGCTTAGGGCGATCGCTTTGATACGGGCTATCTTCTTATTACGGAAGAGATCATGGACTTTCCGACTCTAGTAGATGGCATCAGGATGTTTTGCTTGCCATGTCGTGTGTTCGGTTCGCCAGTATATTCACAATTTCCTTCTGTTTGAGTTCTCGTTTGAGCAAATCGTTGTGTAGATCGAAGATCTGTTGGTAGATGGGATCTTCATCTAACATTTCATATAATATTTATGTGGACAGGCTGCGTGAGAGTTAGTCAATTAGTTTCAGCGTCATTCGATGCATTGCTTCTAGTTTAAGCTGGTTGGTCTCATGAATTCTAGGGAACAGTTGCACGTACCCGTACTAGAATTGGTGTGAGGAATGCTTTCACCACTAGTAATTGAATATTTAAGTTTGCATTTGAGCAATAGCCAATAATGGGGTTGAGTAGTCGACAGTTCATTTAGCCTTTTTGGAGAGAAACCCACATGCTCGTTCACCGATAATCTTTTATCCATGTGAACACCTAATTAGCTGATGGAGTTTGCATTAGGCAGATGTTTGCCTTTGGTCAGAGTCACATTTATTTATATTTTGCTTCAACGTAAAGAGAATGCAGGCTATTCTGGCAATTTTATAATGAAAACCCCATTGTTGCAAATGAAAAGCCTACATGTACAAGAGGCTGACAGCTGAAATCAGAAAGTTATTTTATGCCACAAGAAATACGAACAAAAAATGTGGCTTTAAATGCCGTTCGTTCAGAAACCTCTGCATTTATCCTAAATGTAAAATGACGTACCTATTGAATGTAAACGTTACGAACCATTTCATCAAAAGACGTCTATTTCCTGGTCGAGCTTGGCGTTGAGTCTACGCTTGCCTGAAACGTTTCTGTCTGATATTGCAGACACTATAGTACTCTGTATGTAACCTGATTCAACATTGCAATGGAGATGTTTTAAACACATGATATAACTCCATATCGAATGAACACGTATGTAAGTAGAAGAATGCAGACAACATTTAACTCTGAAAATTAATAACTCCCTCTCCAAATTTTGGATTTAGAACTTATCAACTATTCCGCTTTCTAATTATATATCATGTAACTCAACAAAATATATTTATATGATTGAAAATATTTTTGTGTATTTCAAAAGATTTGGTCACTGGTTTTCTTAAAACCCCTCTTGATAACGCAAATTGTATGTTTGTTGAAGTTCCGAACATCATCTCTTTGTTGGGTATCTACAGGTCTTCCTCTTTACCAATCTGTTACCATTTTGTTATTGCTCGAAACAAAATAAAAAATGTCTGACAAACAACTCTTCTCATCATAGCTGGAGACCTTAACATTGACTTTTGTGAAGTGGACAGGAATTAAAATTCCGACTATGCTTATTTCATGGCTTACTTAGGTTATGTTACAGTGGTCACCAAAGTAATACGCAAAGACTCTTCTCTGGATCATATTTTGTCTCTAACAAGACTGTAACTACATCCGCTGTTTGTTATATGAAATTTATTGATCACACGCTTTTGATATCTGGATTTCCATTCAACTTTTTCGGACTCAACTCAGGAAAATAATTTTTTACTGAAATGAAATTGATTACAAAGGATTAATTGAGGAATTAGCGCAGATAAACTGGAGTGATGTTCGTTAAGCGATTGCCTCACAAAGGTGGCAGGTATATTTGATTCTATAATTGCAAACACTTTCTTGAAATACTTTAATTCTATTAAAATAAGTCACTCAAAATTATCTCTTGAGCCTTAGATGACCCTTGACCTTCTTCGGTATGCTAAATGCAAGAACAAACTCCACGCTGATGCCTGTACATTTCCAGATGTTTAGATAAAAAAGGCGATCTTATACCAAATATCGATTATTTTTACATTAGTCTCTCTAGAAATCTAAAAATAAGCACAATACTAAATTATTAAATAGCGACATTAAAAAATCTAAGAAACCTTGAAAATGTATAAGTATAATTAGTAATACTCGTCCCTTGAAGATAAACCCAAGCAATTTTCACTAAACTCAGAAAAATGCATTCCGTTGTTCTGGATCAGAGTAACCGTTGCTTTTCCTCGATTGGTTAAACTCTGGCAAGTAAAATTCGACAGAACTTAAATGAAACTGAAGATTGACTGGCTGCAAAAAAAATCGCTTTCTCCGAACGCCACCGACGCGATTGAGTGTCGATTTCGCCAAATAACGCAAATAACGCACTTAGTCTTCACAGACTGACTATTCAAATTATTAAGCGTATTAATATAAAAATCGAAATCCTTTCAACACTCTTATTTCACCTGAATTTTTCAATAGGCAAGTTTCCGAAGAACTGGAAAACTACTACAGTTACACCCATTCACATGGGAACTTTGAAGGATGACCCAATAACTATAAACATGTCTCCCTATTAGGTACTCCATCAAAGTTACTTGAAGGTTTTTATATGCTCAATTAATAGTTTTCTCTAAAAATATTGTTTATTATTAAAACGACATTCAGTTTCAGAAAGAACAAGTCCACTAAAGATATAATTTCCCTTCTAGTGGGAAATATCGCTGGGCATCTTATCGGGCGCGAACTTTTATCGGAGTGTTCTTGGAACAACAAAACGCCTTCGATACGGTATCCGTGCAAATACTGGTGTACGGTGTGGTCGTGAGCTGATTTTCCCAGTCACTCGTTTGGAACGAAGCAGTGCACAAGGTTGGTCCTAAGAAGAGCAATCAACGATTCATACTCATTGGGGTTCCACAAGACAGTATATAGGGAAGGTTCCCTATATATACGACTATATTTAACGTATCGTATCTATTACCGACGGTCGCGCGCTCTACGCGCGATTCTGCGCCGTGCGACTGTATGTAAACAAATGAAATTTTCTCATAGAATTTGTACTAAATCTCTATAGGTTTTTTTTTTTACCTTTTTGGAATGCAGAATAAATTTGTTAACTTTTTTGAAAGGACATCTTTGAAAATATTTGTTCGATCCGAAAATGTGACTTTCAAGTGCTTTGTGAAAATAAAGACATTTACTAAAAGTTAAAAATAGAAGGACTAGATATTAGCTGAACTACAAATATTGACAATTCCATATAAAACAGTTTGAAAAAAACGATTTAAAATATTTATATCTGAATATCTTTGAAACTTGAATTGAGAGAAGCAGTTACTTTTTGAACGAGCCTGAAGAGTAATTCTTTGTAGAGAGCAAGAATTTTTGCACATATTTGTTTACTCTACATATTAAAATAACGAAGTGAAATATGCACTTTTCATTTCATGCCAAGGGAACAACGTTCTAATGTATAAGCATAAGGATAGTAATATTGTATCAAAGCCCTCGGTTCGGCTCAAGGAGCTGACACGTTCGCGCGTGGTTTCTGTGTCTGTTATTCTGATGAATATTTGCCTGACTTTATATGAAAATAAAAATACAAGGATAATATTTTATCTTCAATATCGCTCTACAGAATCTGTTATTGACATTTTCGATTTTTGAATAATATTATTACATTTGTTGCCTTCGAAACACAGTGGGTCGTAGTAAACTGATACCTGATTTATCGTGTCAAAATCAAAGATAATAAATTTAATACAATATGCAATTTTTCGTATTTTTTATTGTAAGGGATATAAATACTTAAGACAAATTTTAATATTTTATGCATTACTATAACATATAAGAATTAGTATGACAGATACATAACATTATCGATAAATATTTTTAAAACAATAATGCGTAATTAATTTAATTATGTGGAAAATCATTTTTTTTTTATAATTACATACTTTTATATTTCTAATTTAATGATTTTAATTAATTACTGCTATTTATATGTTGATTACTTTTGACTAGTAGCTTGTAGGAGGGTATTTTTAACAGGATAAAAAAACAGTTCTTTTTGCCAAGGAATAGATAATAAATTTTGCGATAAAAAAGCATCCACAACTTGAAAATGATACGATATACGAAAAAGTTAATTTTTTTTACGGAACCAAAGTGAAAAGAAACCGAAGAACCGAAAAAAGTTATTGGGTTCTAGAGCAAGAGATTTAAAGAAGGCATTAACGGAAGATCCCATATTGTTGTAATGCGTATAGCAAACGGCTCGAATTGTGAATCGAGCGATCAAATTATTATTATTGGGACGAAGTTCCTTAAAGCAGCTTACGGGAGTTATCGTTGGTTGAAATCGACTCATAACGAAAAAGCGCTATTCAACTATCAATATTTCTCTGTCTTTCTCTGTTTCCTTATAACACACAGTAGTGAACATAGGTGTCGAGGAAATGAGTAACGGTGCAGGTGGCATGTGAGGCATCTGTCCTCCGCGCCCATTCCCGCGAACGTGAGTACCGTTTGGATTCTATATATCAATGTAAACGTGAAAACAGAATGGAATGTAAGTTGGCGAAATACAAAAAGGTGTGAATGTGTGAAAAAGTCGAACGGGTTCCTGACAAGGTGCATAGATCACGAGAGCGAGTCCCGAGACCGAATATACAAATAATAAGTAGCGTAATACTGAGCGTATACAAAATTCGATAATAGATAATTTGGAAAACCATCAAATAAACATAAGTTTGCTGCTAGCATCCGTTTTGAAATATTTGTCTTGAGCGAATGAAATCACTGAAGAAACTGACGGTAGCCGCTCGCTGCATGGCGACCTGTTTCACGTATATTACATAAAATATTTTACTATGTTCATTTGTGCGTAAGACTTATACGCATAAAATACATACAATATTAATATCATTTTTTAGTTTTTTTATATGTATAGATTTATTAGCGACTATTTTGTATTCATTAAAAGTACTTAGTTTTAAATAGTGAATGTTTTTTTTTTATATTAAATTAAACTTTTCGATTGCTTGCATTGTATTATTTGCACTGAAAAATGACAGAAAATGAAAAACATGACACATACATTAGACCCACAAGGCGAGAAAAAGAGAAAGTCGCACGGAGGAAGCATAACACTTTTTTTATATACATACAGGAAAACATGTAAACATAAACAATTTAAATCTTCATATCAAAATGTATTTGAGTTAAATAAAAGCGTAAGGAATTTTGTTTATTATAGGAGACCCTGGACCGCACATTTAGTTAAATATGCAGGTGAGCTGTTAGTGAGTTCATAATCACCGTCGCCCATGGTCACTTGTAACTCCAGATGAGTTCCCAGGTCGTTTCTGGCCTGTCGAACAAGAATAGTATATCTAATGTAGGGGATCGATCTGATGGAGAGAGGAGGGCTACCGTTTCATTCACTGGACGAAATGCAACTGCAGAAGTTACTTCAAGTTCTTATTTTATGAGACCACTGGTTGAGCAGACCCATTTTTTGCTGAGGTCAAGTTGACCACTGCATGTCTCTACCACAGAGAGCGGTCTACTTTCTTGGAGTGATTCCTAAGCAGGAGAAGAGCAAACGTGAGAGACAGATTATGTACTCAAGTCGCTATATTGTGCCTACCGAGCGTACCCATTCAAATACAAGAGCGAGAAGCTCTTGCTGGTGGTCAGTGTGTTGAGAAATATCGTGGATAGATTGATGGACATTCCATACTTTTAACTGAAGACCGATATCAATGTTACCGACACTCAGTAAAATTTTTGCAAACCTTATTTTAAATCAATTATTGCGGAACTTTTATAATAAAAACTTGATGAACGTTAAAAATTTGGATTCACAAAGGGTCGTTCAACAAGTAAAGTCGGTGTTGAGCTTATTCAACAGATTTTGTTGCCTGGAAACATTCACGGGACGCAATCGGTGTCTTCTGTGATTTACCCAACGGTTTTGACTATGTTCATCATAGCACATTGATACATCATTATGATCTCACGGGCTTATTTCCTGGACTTGTAGGGTCTTATTTAAAAGATAGCATTTAAAGAGTTGATGTTAACGGTGAAAGGTCGTGGGATCTACAGTAAATATGTGTGCCACAGGGTTCAATTCTTGAATCATTTGTATATTACTAGTTTAAATTAATGATCTACCTTGTTTTCTGAAAGATGATTATGGGAATGTACTGTTTTCTGATAATACAGTAAACAGTACCATTCTGAAAAAGTTGAGTGGTTTCTTGATATGAGAGAAAAAAACTTGTGAATTTCTTTGCCTAGTGCTAAACGAGTCGACGCAAATGTAATAGGATCGAGATACTAGATAGTGTGAACACGACCTACTTCTTGGTCTCACTTTACGCTAAATTTCGTTCAAATTTCATATACGAGATTGGAAAAGGATTGTTTCTGCAGCATATGTAGTGAAAAAGAATTGGCAACTTACGGATGAAAGCACTGCAAATCTAGTGTATTTCAGT
The DNA here is from genome assembly GCA_005406025.1 of Eumeta japonica. Classification (NCBI taxonomy): domain Eukaryota; kingdom Metazoa; phylum Arthropoda; class Insecta; order Lepidoptera; family Psychidae; genus Eumeta; species Eumeta japonica. The sequence continues at coordinate 183,674 of BGZK01001023.1, forward strand.
TTTCATAGTCTTATGACTGCCACTTTGTCTTGGCGGCCCCGTCTCCCATCTGCCGGTGCACGCATGCGCAATGGCGCGCCCGCTGACACACAGGGTACTCCACTTACGCCCGCGATTGATACCTTCAGTCTTGAATTTCCATAAACTTTTGCGAACTCCAGAACAGAAACACCTTATTCTGAAGTTGATGGACCAAGTGAGGGCAGTTGAGTCGCCATCGTATCGCTGTGGTAGCTGCTGTCGGAAATTCGATATTTGGCCACATGAATTTCGTCAATTTCTGACGTAGGGCGGAGCAGCGCGACGGGCATGGTCGCCACCCACCTCCTACTTCCACAATATCATCTCAAAGGATGCCCGCCGGTGCGCGGCTATGCAAAACTGTGTGAGCCAGCCCATGCGCGCGCGCCCGTAAGACGTCAAAAAGATAGACTAAGTCGCGGGCCCTATGACCCATAAGAGCTGCATACCATGCGAAAGGAAGCCCGAGCATGAGGTTAAATAACTTCAGTCCGCACCTGCGTCCCGCATTGTCGGACGTAGACAACCCCGAAAATACGAGCCTCCTTAAATGATGGCGCTCAATAAAGATTACCACCCAGTAAGTTAAGAAATGTAGGTCACGTGAAGTGATCAAGATGATTGTTTGGTAGGTAAGTGTTATAACCTACATTTAATATTCGGAGGAAAATGAAACAATGTCTATTTTATGTATCTTTATTTAACAAACTATTAAAAGGAAATATGACCTGAATAATAACAATAAAAAGACTGGAACCCGTTTAGCACAACACCAATTTAATCATCATAGCAAACCACTCCAAACCACACCAAATTATTAACTATGTGGTAGAATGAAAATGAATACAAAAGACAATGCCCGAAAAAAGATGAAGCCAGACAGAAATGAAATAGTCGTATAAAAATTGAAATTCCTTGTAAACGAAATAATTTAATTAATTTTTATTTCTTCATAATATACTTCTGTAATTTATGCAAATTGTTAAATTAATTGTACCACAAAATATAATCACTTAAAAAAAGCATACTAATTAAGCAATGAAACATTGAAAATAAAACTTGTATTCAATTGATAATTACATCAGTTGTAGAACACGTAGGTAATATTTTAATAATCTCTGTTATCGTAGCAACATGAAATCTACACAACATTAATAAAACAATAATATACACAAATTTCACAATGAATGTTTTGCTAACTTAAGGATTGCTATTTACAAATTCTCTTTTTATCCGACTTCGTTCTTATAAATTAGGACACTAGTATTATTTATCGCAACTGATCGAAAGTGACGTTCAATATCTCATGCACAATGTGTAACGACTCGAGCTGTTTGAGCAATTCAAATTTAAAACCTAGCAACAATCTCTAGTCATCCTTTTTTTATAACAATCATAATTTTATTTTATTTCAAATGTTATGTGAATAATTTAAAGACGGATAAAGCTGTTTCCACTACTCTCGTTCCTAGCATTGGGCTCATCTGAAATTCGACCTTTTTAATATTACTTTTTTACTTTTGTAATATTAAAATTAATTATAAATTACCGCTGCTTCTCTGTACTAGAAACTATTCTAAGCAATATTATATTCTAAACAAACCGATAAAGCTATTTAACGTTCTATTAACCATCAATCCAAAATGAAATCATATCATATGACAGTAACCATTTATACTGACTGTGTCGGCGAAATGTACCTACTCAAATTATAACTAATAGAGAAATGGAGGACAATCGCATAGGCTGCCGTTAATGTGACATTTGTCAGCTTCGATGTCGGGCGGTAAAATTGATGTGGTTGGTTACTACTAACATTTTGAAACTCTGGTGGTATTAGCGGACTGTAATTCTTTTTTTTTTAATTTATTTACTTATTTTTACATTAGCGTTACCAAAACGCTATAAAATTATTCCTGTATTTAAGTAGGAAGTAATATTTGAAGAAGCAATATCGACCAATCAAAGAAATATCTCAAACAAATAACTGAAGTGACATGATACCTGCCGCCCGTAAATACTTTATTCATTTATTTCAAATAAAGTCCGATTTCCCACCCCGTTCTCTGACTTCCGTCACTAATTAGGCAAGTAATGTCAGTGTCCATTGTCACAGTATATAGTAATTACACAGTAGAGCATTTAAGTTAGAACCAGAAAGTTTATACAATTTTATTTAAGAGAGGGAACGTTTGCTTCACAGAACACAAAAATCAATTTCATTCTTGAAGATAGAGAGCTATCAAAATAGACCTTTATCTCATTCTTGTAATACCACAATTATTGTTACTTAGTAAAACAAAATAATAGAAATTTACAAGTTATATATTCATTATATAAATACTTAAATAATACGAATTCCAGATGCCACATTTGTTATTTATTCAATATTAACAACAGAGTTACAAATCATCAACATAAAAACTACGTAATCTTTGAAATAAAATAATATTATTCGAGGAGTGTATGTAGAACACGTTTGACTTAATCACTTTGTTCAGGACATGAATTTAAAGAATCAACGCTGTTATTTTTTACAGCGTCATAGATACTCCTAAAAGACATTCGTAGGTTATAGACAACATGACTACAATGTCAAAATGATATTTTATATGATAAAAGAATTTCAGGTAATAGAATTATCTATCACGCAGAATACGTGATACGATGTGCCCAACACCTTTGTATTATGCAAAATGTAAATAAATGCACACTTTTAATTTCAAACTACAACTATTTTGAATTTAGTACTAGATTTCTCGCTAATCACACTAGTGTTAATTTATAAATGTTCACAAACCGAGAAATAATTACAAACATATGGTCTAACCGGGAATATTTGATGCAAAATACTTTCGTCGCTACTTATGTTGATGCATTTGATAAGTTCCTTTGGATAATTTACAAAAAGCGAACTGCAGCAGAACAATGCAATACGTGGCCATCAGGCCCAGCAGCCAGAGAGCAGAATGGCGTCCACGGTGAACAGGCCGCACACGCGCATCTTGGAGAATCTGACCTCGCATAGACGTAGTAAGTTTTTAATTGTCTTTCGAAAAACACCTGCAATAAAATGTACGCATAGTAATAATTATTCTCTTTTATTATGGATAATGGAAAGAAAATAAATTAAACTCCTCCTATTAGAAGGTAGACTCGTGCAGCGAATATGCCGTGCGTTATATTATTTCAGGCTATTTTCACGCAATATATTGGATCTTACAGATAAGGCTGAAATGCCTTTGCGCCTGACGTTTTAAAGTATAAACCGAACGTAATGTTGAATAAACATTTAGGCAAAGTGTATTTTAAATTGTTGAACAAAGCTCCTCCAAAATAATGTATCCGACAACGTATAAATAAAGTCGTAAATGAATTTGCGTATAAACTGATATTGAACAAGGGAGTACTGTCAAATTATCGAGTCGACTCGGCCACGTATTACTGTGGCGGTTTGCAGAATTACCATTTCCAACAAATTATTTTTAAAATCGAATGAATGCCTGTAACATTAGACTGCTAAATGGTTAGTCGGAATTTTGATTAAAGTTATCAGGATCGGAGCAACAACTTAGACTTTCATTATGAGTGTTTTTTTTTTGTTTAATTGTGATACTTTAAATATCTATTCGATAATGTATTTTAAATAAAACGTTGAGTTTAATACTCAAAACATTGTCGGCATATAAATAATTCTAATCTTACCGCAGTAGCGTACGGGTAACAAAATCGTCTTACCCTGTTCAGGATGTTCATTCAAAGCCACGGCGCAGTCGTTCTTTATGTCGCCGACACGGCGGTAGAACCTCTCACAGGCCGCGGAAAACAAGACCATGAGCGAAAAATTTTTTGTCATTCTTATAAACTTCAAAACGTACGAATGTGATATATTTTTGAAAACTTCAGAAGTCTGAAAAACCAATGTAAAGACAGATCTTAAAAACATAAAATATGCTAATTATCGCTCGCGGCTGTGCCTGCGTGGATCTAAAATGAATCCCTCCATGTTATATTGACCGAGCACCCTGCCAACCGTAATTCCTATCCCGATTTCGGTTCCGTTTCCGTCTCTGATCTCGTTAAGAATTGCGATAAGAAATTCTTTATTATAATTGCATTTTACGTGCACAAATGTCAATGTAATATTATCATTCAAACTGTATCGTGCATAAAACCATAAAGTTTATAATAACTACCTTCAAATTCTTCGTCCATTCTATCACTGTTTGCACTGAGATAAGGTTGTCTGTTAAGATGCACACTATGTAGCTGAGGACCTGAAACTTTTCTAATTAAAACAGTGTACAAATAATATTGCTAAACAAAAGATATGTTATGTGTGCTACAAAAATAAATCACCTGATACTGCATTAAATTGCTCGACAGAGAGAAAGCTTTTAATATTTCCTTGCAGATGTCACAGGCATCATTCTCGTTGGATAGACGCAGACGACGTCTATTATGATCGAAGAAGAAATTTGAAAAGCTCTTCAATCTCGAAGAAAAGAATTCAACGATAAAAGTTGCATAGCACATATATAAATCAAAATTATGATCAAAAACGATATTGCATATCGTATCAACGAATTGTGTTCAAGTATCCGATAAATGTCACTAAACCTTGTAGTAGCAGTGTGAAAATAATAAAACACCAGCTTTTCCAAAAAATTTGAAAGGTTTGTAACACCAAAGCTCTTAGTTTCCTGTCTATTCTTTGCATTTGAATCAACAATTTAACAGCTGATTCAGTTTGAAAATTACACATGCAGTTGTAACAAAATGTCCAATAAGATTATGCATATAAGATATCAAAGGACATAGATTTCTAATGTACAGGATGTAGTTAAACTCAAGTGACAATAAGCGTAAGTGATAAAGCAAAGCATGAACACAACGACTGTGCGATACACCCTCGAGTTCGGGAGCACAAAGTTATCCTTGATGCTGCACTTTGAGGCGCACAGCAGTCTCTGTGTCCAGTAGTACGGCCTCAGCATTTGTTGAAAATCTTCATTTAAAGCGTTATTCAAAGGAGCTCGTTGTTTTGTAACATTGCTGTTTTACTCCGCGTATTTTAACTACTAAATGTTATGCTGAAGTATACACTAAAAGTAAGGCTGCTGACTACAAGGTAAGATTACAAATAAGTGAGACATCAGCAGCTCGATAAATAAACTTAACGGAATTAAATTGATAGACTAATAAATTACAGTAAATTACAGTTACAATGCCTTCCATTAATAAGATAAGTGTATTGCTCAAAGACCGTCGGTATGTTTGTGGTTCCCTTAGCGTTAAGGCAATTTACAAATAGGGTGATCTTTCAAACGTTGACCAATAGAACCAACCTGAAACTGTATACGTAGGGCTTTTTCGAATTATAAATAAAATCCTTAAACACGTACATCAACTTATAAAACAGAACTTGTACTTGTAAAAGCCTTTTACGACGACACATCACTGTGGTCAAGTCGTCATCACCACCACCAGCCATGTCTTAGTGGCTATAATTTATTAAGAAAAAAAAAGGAATTTTGATAGTTTTTTCTTTGAGGTTACGTTAATGGATACTGGATTTTTGTTATTATATACGAAACAAGTAGATTATCATAAATCGATTGGAATCACACTGATTATTAAGGTTAGGCCATAATTTTAATCTGTATTCTTAATGTCTCACAAACTGAGAAAAACCTTAGGTCAATTAAACTTATTATATTTATTAATTTCATGTTTGTACCTTTTTAAACATTTTTTGTGACAATTTGATATTATGATGCGTGTATGTGCGTGCTTGTGCGTGTGCATGTTCGTACCTGCATGTGAGTATGTTTTCATGGAGAAAATTTATGAAATCTATTTTAATATTTGTCCTCGACTTCGCCCGCATTGTGTAATATTAAACCATATTGCATGTATAAATAAAAATACATGTTATCTCCGAATAATATAACTTATATTTTTTATTGATTTTATTTTTATACACTTTGACTATGAGCGATTTTTAGAGGATAATGATGTAGCCGGACTGTCAACACTGGAACTCTATAATGGAACAATAAATCTTAATCGCTTTTGAGTTTGTGGGAACTGTATCGAAATACACTAAAAGCATGAGTGACTTAAGGGTCTTATAATAGATCTAGAAGATAGACACTAGTTTTGTATAATAAAACGACGTAGCCTAGCCGTGTTCGGGCTTGTGGAAATTGCCTTGAAATGCTCTTTGGATTTTGAGATCTGATGATAGAGCCGGATGTTTGACGTTGGAACTCTATAACGGAATAACATATTATGTGTGACATTGGACTCAACGACTGCAGTACGAGGCAATTAAAATAAGCTCCAACACGACTAAAATACGTTGTTCTATTATGAAGTTCCAAAAGCGACCTTCTAACTCCGTCACCAGATGCTGAAAAACGACCACAATCTAACAATACATCTCAAAACCATGCAGTAAATCGGAAATGTCTAGTAAAAGTTATCTGCTTGCAGAGTTCCAGTAGTAAACTGCCAACTTCAAAACCAGACCCTGAAATTCCGGTCAAAATTGTTTTCAAGATAATTCCAACAAGTCCAAATACGGCTAGAATACATTAATCTGTTATGGAATACTCATGCCTGCGTTTTGACTCCATCATCGACCATTGAAAATTATTCATGTCAAAGTTCATTTCAAAATATTTCCAACAAGTCCAAACATGGCTTGGATGTGCTGTCTCATTACAGAGTTTTACTGTTATGCTTCCAATTTCGTGTATCTCAGGACAATTCCAAAAAGCCTAAACGCGGCTAGGAGATGTTATTCCGTTATGGAGTTGTAAAGTTAACTATCCAGCTTTATTACCAGACCTTGAAAGCCAATCATGGCCAAAGACCATTTGAAGAAAAGTCTATCAAGCCCAAATAGGGCCAAGCAAATTTGTTTCTAATATAGAGTGCTAGTACTTACCATTTGGCCCCACCACGAAAGCCTGTTAATAGCTCATGATCAGAGTACATCTCAAGACTACTCCAACGAGCTCAAACACGATTAGGGTATATTATTCCGTTATAGAGTTCCTGTGCCTACCTCTGGCTCCATCAGCAGATCAGTCCAGTTATACCATATTATTGTAATGTAATTGATCCTCGACAAGAGCGCAAATATTGAATTTAATCTAAGAATTTACATTGAAAAAAACTCCTTCGCTCTATATGAAACATAAACAAAGCTAAATCGATTTTAAGTCGCTTGAGAATCACTATAGACCAGTTTTAGCTTCATAAGCGTAATTTTAGAATGATTATGAAATCACTATTTTTACCCGTTTTTGAATTCACATATGCGATTAAATTTCGTCGCTTTAATTTAGCGATTTTGTTGCAGAGTCGGCTCTAGCAAATGAAATGCAAAAGTTATAAAATATTTTGAAATATCATGTAAAAGTAGAAATCGATTTTTTTTTTAGATAATAAAGCTGTGGGACCGAAATCAGAAACAGCACCGGGGCCAGAATTAGAGCACGTTTCAGGTTCACGCCGGCGATGTCGCACGCGGAAAGCTATTTTGATATAAGTGTCGAAATGCTGAAAAATAAAAATTCGTTACTTCGATGTCCTGAAATACAAGACCAAAAGTACGTTTCGCTTTTAATCTCTATATTATTACATTATTATTTTTTTTCTTATAGATACTGTCTATATAACGCCATATTATATTGTTATAAAAGCAGACAGAGGGCGTCCAAGATCGATGCGTTTGCTGGCCCCAGTTCTAAAATATAAAATGCCCGATTTGGATCATAACACAATAAAATGTCAAAGATGCCTAATGCGCATTAGTAAAAATGCCTAATGCACACGCAAACATGGTCAGAGCTACATTAAGCCCTCGTTGAACAGAAGGAAATAAATATATATTTGAAGGGAAATTTAACAGCGAATTATAAGTCAAAATGCCTTGCTTCTTTTGTATCACGATATAGCGTGAACGATCTGATTTGCAACTAAGATAAACAATAAACGAAAAATGTATAAAGAAATATCGATATTAAAATTTCATTAACCATTTATTAAAGATTTAGAAATTAAGAGAACAAAAATTACAAATGATAGAAACTTTGACATTATATTACATCATATTACAAAGTTACCCGATGATAACAGACGATAGTTTTAAGTAACTTTAATCAATAGGCAAAACGACAGCTTAATTAACATTTTTTTTTTTCATTTACAAAAGCGACTGTGTAATAAAGTACAATTCGTATGTAATATAATTTACGTCATTCAAAATATGATTTATAGCCCGCTCAAGGCATGACTATATTACAAGAAACGATGATTGATGTAACTTTTATCAAGGATCGCAAGAAAAGTAATCACCATACTGCTTAAATTTATAGGAAATGTTTAATTGTCGTTTTGTTTATTATTTCAATAATTTGGTAAATAACATTGGTTCGTGAAACCTTCAATCACATACACTTTCTCATAGGAGAAATATTTAAAAATATTAAATTTTCTCATAATATCACATATTTTTTTTTTATTTTAAAATAAATGAATAACAACTTTATACGAACACGTACACAAAATACAGTAGATTAGTACTTTATTTTGCCTTTTGTGCAGATAACTTTGGTATTCTTCTACAAAATTTGTGCATTGCAAGAAACATTTCGTTTTGTGGTAGAAAAGTGAACAGTTTGATTATAATAATATGGTTTCGACTTACAGAAGTAATAAAAGATATGACATATCCAAAGATTTAGTTTGATTGGATTTTCTGGGTAATAAGAAAAAAAAAATTAAATTTCATGTTTGTAAATTATAGAAACGTAATTTCATATTTTCATTTGAATAAGAGCAAAATTAAGCGAAGGTAATAAAAAAATAAATCGAATTCAAGAAACTCTAAACAATGAAATAATAGTATATATATATATATATATGTGTGTGTGTGTGTGTGTGTGTGTGTGTGTGTGTGTATGTGTAACCGCGTAGCTTAAGTGAAGCAATTCAAAACATCGATCTGACTACAAATTTGAAAATTGTTGGAGAAAATTAATAACAAAAATTGTTTTTTTTTGTGTAATGTATTTTAAGGAAATGTTGAAAATTTTTTGACAGCCATTTTCCTTATTTTTAGACTGTTTTTATTGGAATAAAGCTGAAAAGATTTTGGTATTAACAAAGTGGTTCAAAATTATTCAAAAACGAAAACATGCTTTTGGACTTTTTACTTTTATGGATTTCTCAAAATTAATGAGCTTCAATTAATTCAAATTTTCGAGAAATGTTAATGTAAATTACGTCAAATATTTTTGTGATGGCACAAACTATATTTTTACCAATCCATTCTGTGTGCATTTTTTATCACGATATTAAGATGGTTCTGAGATTTAATCTAAGTTCAATTTATGTATTAGTAAAACCATTTGATTCATTACAATGAAATATGTTTTTATTTTTGTTCTTTCATTATAAATAACAATAACATTTGTGAAGTCCGAAAAATGTGTATCAGAAAAGACTGCGTGGAGACTGGAAAGGAAAACTTTTTGTCAATATTTTCACATTATTAGTTTTTTTAATAACAATAAGAATAGCAATAATGTCGGAATAAATATTTCATGGTGTACCGAGTAAACATCCTTGATTTCTGACTAGCCCTATATAAACGCCATCCTAACCTCAAAATTAATCAATAAAATTCCCTCAACAAAATTCTAAACTGACATCGGGGCCAGACAGAGGCGTGAGGTACACATAACGTACGGCGTTCCACGGACGGTGCGCTTGCATGTAGTACCCGTGCGTTTATATATTCATTATATTACGATAACATTATAAATAAGCATATACCATTGTAATATATAACCCATTGATGGATTAAACAAACTAAAAAAGCGGCAGTGAAATTAATATTTTGGTGTAAAAGGTGATCGCGGTCCACGTTCCCGGGACGTCGGTAAGAACGAAGTCGGCGGCTTAAGGGCTCTAAGAGAGCTAAGGGCCGTCTTGTTAACTAATGCCTTATTCACACGAAGTCAACTTTTACCGGATCGAATTTTTATGGTATACGGCAGAATCGAATGCTCTGTTCATACGGCATTCGTTTTGCTTTTCTGCAAATTCTAAATGGTGTTTCATCGTGTGAATATGCGACTCGGTTTACGAAAGCGCTCAGTCCATAGATGGATATGGCTCATTCTCTCACCACCATTTAGAAGCAATGAACGTGAACACTCTCGCTATCATATGCTGGTATTATTGCCGTCAGAAGCGTCCTAGAAAGAGATTTGATTAAACCCAAAAGACGAATAACCGGCCGACCCACTGCCCACCTACCGACTTGCCGTACCTAGTATTTTGCGGCATTCGGTAAAATAACCGAACCTGCGCTCATGTGAACGCATATATTAAATTACTATTGCCAGTGAACTGTATTCGGTATTTTGTAGTGTGACCGAATCTGATTGCAGTCGCAAAATCGGATGTTAAGTTTTGCCCGTTTCGATTATATACCGGATCTTAGAACCGAATACACGTGTACGCTCATACATATAAATTATATTTTGACTAAATCATATTCTGCAAGAGTCACACCCGGGTTAGAAATTGCTGTCTTATTGTGAAAGTAGTTCTTGTTTTAGTCTGGGACGCGTTAACATCAAAGCAACCGCTAGTCTGATTGTCTGAATTTCGCCACTATTGCTAATGTGAAATTTTAATTACGTTAACTAACGATTTACTTTATTAATTAGTCATCACTAATGCGTTCATAACTTTGAAAGCCACGGGATGACGAGCTAAGATAAAAACAATATGGCTATATTCGCAGGTAGTCAGGCATCGAACTCATAATCTTTGATTTGAAAGCTACTATGTATAATAATTACGACTAACACCATTTTCGTTATGAAATATTCATAAACAATACATCTTCCTTGGTCAAAAATCGTTTCAATTTTAAGATATTTCATAGTAGATGAGCACAAGACTGGAAAGTGTAACAACACTTATGCCGTATTTGTTGAAATAGGTATTGCAAGATTAAGTACGTTGAGAAGCTGCAAAATCTTCTACCTCTTATGTTATAGTTTATTTGCAAAAGGTAAAGACATGTCTAAAGACATTTTTGAGTGAACAAAATATATCCTAATTTAAGTGGTGTCATTATGAGCGTTAATTTTTTTTTTATTTTTGAAACAAATTTCATTATTACTTTGCAACATTATTATTTGGTGATATTTTAGACGGTCACGCTGTCTATAAGCCTCATTGATCGAAATACAGATAATGTCAAACTTAAGAAATCGGTTTAATTCGTGTGTGATTACAAATTTATACGATTATTCTTCGTAACACGATTATGCTTATATAAGCACATCTATATAGATAAGGTGTATTTTAATTGTCTACCAAAATTTGAACATGGATAAATTTATAGAAATATTTCGGTATCTAACTGTCTTTTTATCTGTATATGACTTCCTATTCACTATCACATACCGCTTGTTGAAAAAATAGGATATTTTTTTAATAAAATAAAACGTAATGATTTTGGACGTTGAAATATGTGGATGTATTCGTATAGAGAAGTTGACTGTGGTTTATATAGCGGGCCCAGCCAAGTTCGTCTTGAAAAACATTAATAGTATAGAAGTGGCAAAAGACAAGATCGTAAAGAGTTCAGGGTAAAGTCCTAATGCAAAATAAATTGCAAACGACTTTTTTAAAATAGGCGACAAGAAATAGCGTATCTGTTCGAATATTTCTATAGATTAAGACGACTATCTGCAAAAGCAAAAATTACAAGGGAAAAAATTATAATCATGACATTTCTAAGGACACTAAATACGGCCGTCAAGTCTATATTTACAGTGCAATATTATATTATCTTAATAACTTTTTCCATTGCGAATGACAAACAAGAACACAAATAAAATGGAGAAGATTACTACAGACGACGTATGGATGGGAACAATAGAACCACCAAATAATGCCCAATGAGGAACATGTATATAACAACCGTAATGAGGCCACAGCAAACAACGATAACAAAAGTTAGGCCTTACTGGCACTGTTTTGCAGTCGCGAAAACGCACAACGCTACGCAGCACCATTGATGCAAGATTGGCCCAGACGAGATGGGGAGACATAGCGTAAGTTCTAACAAGTCATAAGGTAAATAGTCCACCAATCGTGCAGAGGTAACATGTACGTAGAGGTAACACTGAACGAAGCTTGAACGCATTCTTATTAAATTCTGGGGCTAAGGTTAGCTTTCGGATTGCCTTGTGTTGCTAGAAGGGCGAATGGATAGGTTCTGGAATTTATCCACCTTACCTCAATGGAATTCTATATATATCAAACTAAGTTCGAGCATATGTTTTTGTTGTAAAACATTTTCATTTAAATATCATATTGGAGACGGTTTTTATGAAGCAGAATACGGTTATATTAGATTATAACGAGAGTTAATTTATTTCCAGTGAGAAAGGATTATTACCACTGTTTGTGTCTTGCTCACCTGCATGCACAAAATAAAAGCTAGTGTCAGTCATAACGAGATACTATAAAAAGTGGGGCATTAAAAATTAAAAATAATTATCAGTATTCTATGCATCTACACATCTAGTCATCATTTTTGTGCCAAAGAAGAAATGGGAGGTAAATAATTTAAACTGAAATAAATATTTGTTTCTATGTCAACTAATTCACCTAAAGGGGTTTTAACAGAATATTTTGATGTTTCACGTTTGAGAATCGTCAATTATGTAAATATTTCAACTTCAATGTTGAATTCGAAACGCAAAATGAGGTACATTTCGATACACCAACATGTAGTGTTTATAGTATAATGTAAAATTGAAGAAAAGTAAATACAGTAGGTGCTTGACAATAGAATTATCACTTCCAGAAATTACTTAGCATCTACTGTATAAGTAAAAAGCGGAATATACTATATAATATTATAAACACTTGGAAATTTCTGTATGGATTTTAAACAAGAAAGTTAGGTTCATATTCTATACAGAGAATTGAAGATTTGAGAATATGCTTACAAAGCTAAGTACTTTACTAACCTAGACTTACTATAGGCTTATTGGCAGATGATAATAGAGTAAAAGGATCTATTCAAAACCTCATTCGGGGCTCTTTGAATTTTGCTTCTTTCCTTATATCCGTAAGGGATTATACAAAGACGCGTCTGACGAGCTTTCAGAAAATGATGGTGAATATGTTAGCTGGGATTATATAAAATCAAATCAAAAATATTTTTACTTCGTGCGCAATATGACTATACATAAAATACGTCATTAATGAATTTTTTCGACATTAACATCACTCATTCTAAGTGCTGATTCACTTTTAGAACAATGGGTAAAAAATTCAAGGGCTGCTCCTTTTTTTTGCTCATCAATATCTTAGTGGAAAATTTCTATGGGTTTTTCTATTAAGATATTCATTTACGGTATAATAGCCTTTATTTTATAACTTCTTTTTAACGAAAAGTTTAAATTCATAAAGTGGCAAAATTTTAAATTCAGATGGGATCGTATTATTAAAACGCACATATTGCCCCTTGAGTGATTTGTTAACTTTATTGAGTCGGGTTTTATGAGCAGCAATGCCGTTCTTATGTCTACTGTTAATGTTATGGGTGCTAGTCTTTTCTGGAATTATTCTATACCTCACTTGACATATACAAGGTTTTGTATAGGTATCTATTGTGACTTTACCGTCAAAATATTCATGTGTACATTTTTACCATATATGTTTTGGTCTGAAATTGTAAATGGCACCGAACAATCCTCTTCTGCAGTATAAAATGTATTAATATAGCTGCATCCCATAATAAAATTCCATGGGTCATGACACTATGAAAAGAATTGAAATAAAATAGTCTCGTGGTACTTTCATCAATAAGTTGACGATTTCTTTTTAATGTGTATGAAAAACTTAGCCTTTTCGCCAATTTCGTAATACGAGAGTTCCAAAACAATTTATCACCTAAAAGAAGACCGAGAAATAAGGTGGTGTCCACAATATCCAGTACTTCGGTCTTGACCATAACGTTTGTGTCGATCAGTTTAGCATTAAACAAGGAAAATTTAACTAGTTTTCTTCATTCATTGAGAAGAAAATTATTAATACTAAACCACTATACTATATCTGAGATGATTTGTCAAAAGCTTAGCAAAGCGAAAATGAAAAGCCTGTTAATCTCAAAATGTAAAGAAAGATTATCAGCAAATAGTAAAAATCAACCTAACCAAGATGTGGTAGATAATTAATATAAACTTCGAAAAATGGTTTAAGGATCAAACCCTGTGGCATACCAATATTGACTACCACGGGAATGCCCTAGTGTTTCGTATAATATGAGAAATTAGTTTACATGGTAGCTTTCGTAGCTTTTTATAATAACTTTTAATATTTTCCTGATAGCCCCTTGCGGTAAGTCTGCACCTTCTTTTTGGAAATAGGCGTAATGAATTCTCGCCTTTCCCTCAAAAAGGAGGTACAGACTACAATTTTCACAAGGTACATCACTCTTGTTTCACTGACATCCATCATATTTTTAAAGGCAAGTTCGTCGGTTAAGAATCCTTAAGATTTAACCTTTCTTTAATATACCATCAATTTGGTCTATTTTTTAGGGCGGCCTCCATCACACTCATTCGCTTTACAGATTCCTTTTGTTAGCCTCCTTTCATTTATCCATTCCAAACCCCCACAAAATATCTATTTTTACTCTAGTCACTACATCTTTCAGACCATACAATTCTCTCACAACATTATTCATAGGAATAGTGTTTAATTGTAATGTCCTGATATAGATCTAGCTTTAAAAACATACCAAGCATATTACGCAGGGATTGCATCTCTTCGACATTGGTTCTACTTTCATGTTAAAATGAGAATTTCTTTAAAAACTATTGAAATACGTGTCCCAAAATGTTATTTTAATAAACTTCATAAAAATAATTGTGCACACATCAAGTAAAAGGAATTATAATTGAATATAAATTAAATTTTAAAATATTAGTTCTGTTCGTAAAATATGATATGTAAAACAAAAATTTTTAGGAAATGAGATTCCAAATTTTATTCAATTGATTTATGTAATGGGTTTTCAATAAAATTGACTCGATAAGACTAATGAAATTGGATAAATAAATTAAACCAATTTTCTTAACGAACTGTTCTTTTTATTGGACTATTGACTTTATATTTGTTTTAACACTAAAAACAATCATGGCGCATAATAATGAGCACTTTTGATAAACACTTTAAGTGACGACTTTCAACAAATGTTGAAGCCTTATTACATTACACAGAGACTTCTGTGCAATTCAAAGTACAATATCAAAGATAACTTTGTGCTTCCGAACTCGAGGGCGTTTTAGGCAGTTGTCGTGCTCTTGCTGTGCTTTATCACTTACGTTTACATGTCTGTTAGCTTAGAAACATCTTTTACCATAACAGATGGGTGTCCCTTAATGACCGATACGCATACTCTTTTAGTATATTTTATTGCAACTGGTTGCATAATTATTCAAACCGAATCACCTGTTGAACTATTGATGCAATTGCAAAGCATAGATAGGAAACTGAAATCCTTCATCTTGGCAAACCTTCAGTATTTCGTTACAAAGAATTGGTTCTCTGTCTTTTTCATGTTGACGTTTTTCGGAATAGTAATGTTGGTCGCAGCTTCAGAAACAGATCGCTTCCCTTGGATCACTTATGTTATAATTTTCCTTATGGTGACTCTCGATTTTGACATATTGTATTCGACTTGTATTGTTGAATTTCTTTCTTCGAGATTGGAATATTTTTCAAATCTTATCATTGGTTATTATAAAACTCACTAGACGTATCTACGATAGACGAATTGAGCAAATCACTAAAATATTTGATAAAGATTCCTGACGAAATATTGAAAGCTATCACGTTGGCCTACAAACTATCGTAATATTCGGTACATTGTTTGTATAATACTAACAACGTATTTATTTTTTAATAATTTGTCTTCAGTAAGTACTTGTAACGTTTTAGGTCTTCATTGAGGTCGTATCGACGTTCATTGACAGCCTCACGATATTGCAAGAAATTATAATGTGGACGATGGACATAAGTACACGTACTACACACATATACAAACTTTTGAATTAGCGACTTCTAAAGCAAACTCAAAATACGTAGTTCTTGGAGATGGATTACCCTTATATAGGAAGAACACATATATGCAATATATATTGTGTGACTAGGGATGAAACAAAACGATTTCAGACCAGAGTGAAGTTGGCTGCCCGAGCGAAGCGAGGGCTGACATCACTCGGTCTGAAATCGTGTTTCATCCCGCGTCACACACTATATTTTTCATATCAACTGTATTGAAAATGCTAGTTTCATTGTCTGGAGCCGACAAGAACTAGATTATTTCAGACAAATAGCGATAATACCATTTTATTACGTAAATTTATTGAGGAAATCAAAAATTACAATTCAAGAACTTTCGATTTCGACGGTTAGAATGACAATTATAAGGGCATGAAATAAACAAAAGATACTCTGACAGGATTGAAAATAAATCTGCCACTTCGTTCAGCGGGCAGAAAATCAATTCCTGCCCGGCGGGCAGGAATTGCTCAATTGCTGTCCGGCGGCGGTCGCATTGGTCTGAAATTGACTAGTTTCTGTCGGCTCAACAGGCATGAAACTAAGCATTTTCAATGCAGGCGATCGCTTACCTCTGTAGAGTTATTCTCGCTTAATGTATCGTCATGTTCAATTATACATGTGGTGTTGTAAACATACGAAAAATGATGTAAGTGCAAAATTTTTGTCACATGAATACATCAGTTAAGATCAGTAATGCAACGGAAGTGTCTTAGCGGAACCAGAAACGGAAACAGATGTCAAAAGTAAATTTTAGCAGAAACGGAAACGGAAACGGATGCAGAAACGGAAGTCTAAATAATATGAAAAAAAAACAAATTTACAAATATAATTCTTTATTAAGTACCAAATAGACCAAATCTAGATTAGAAATAGATATATTAGAAATCTACAATAGAAAACAATATGGCAACTTTGCAACTGAACATATTATTAATATTCAAAATTTAGTAGTGGCAAGTTATATTTTGTAAAAAGTAATTTGGCCGCTTTTGCACCTAACACTGTTCCGGTGTTCTTCGTATATAAGACCAGCTCCGCTAAATAATTTTTCACTGGCAACGCTGCTGAGGGGTACCGACAAATATTGGCGCACTAATGGCAAAAGATTACGGTATTTGTGTGAATTTAATTTCCACCACACAAGAGGATCTTCATTTTAAGGTAATCTCTTTTCTTTCTTGTACTCCTGAAAATGTGACTGTATCTCCAAAAGGAGATTGTCAAATATTATATTTTACCACATACATGGTTCAAACTCAAGCGCCTATCGAGGTAGACAAAGAGAACTGAATCAATAATTATTTTCTGCTTTTTATTACATTACCTACCTAATTATAAAAGCATGTTTTTCATATATATCCGCTGATTTATTAAAGAATAAAAAAAAACAGGACCAATGATTATATATCTAGTTAGTAAATATTTTTTTGTTTTTATTACATTAATTTTGTACCTTTTCTTATCAAGTTTATTTTTAATTCATCCAAAGGTACTGTACAGCATGATATTTGTAATTTTTTTTGTGATTCGTTACAACCACTGGAGCTTTACCGTAGACTTCTACGATATATGGTTATGTATCACGAAAGGCAACCCGCGATACTTGTTTACTAAGTCGCCAGTCCACCCAGTGGATGATTGTCTCGCCGCGTGATCTGGTCCGTGGACACTACTCGAGAAATTTTCTGTTCCTGTTGCAAAAATTGGAAATTTCGAGCGACGACCTGTATACATTGCCATTTTGGATTACTAATTTTCTATGTGGACTATTCTCTTACTTCTGACTATTTTCTAATTGCATTACCTCGCCAAAAGAAACCCGAACTTTTTCTTTTTTCGTCTTACGTCGAATGATTCTGAATTTGTTTACGACATCCAGTCAAATTTGGCTAAACGATTTCTTAATTACATATCAATTTAACTTACTTTTTCGGTCACTTATATGGATAAGTGATATTCTTCTGCTTTATAATGGAGTGAGACAGTGCTTTGAGGGCTCTCGAAGCATGGGGCTTCGAGAGAAGCTCCATGGAGCTTAAGCTGGAGAAAAATTTAAGATTGAAAATGAATATATTGATGGATATCTTTGAATCGAAATTTGTGTGAAGGGATCGTATTATGTTAAACTTTTCTTGTTTCTGCGTACGCTTCTGCAAAGTAGACGTGAAACATAAAAATGAATAAAAAACGAAGCTAGATTAGTAGAACGATCACTTCTATAAAATAAAAGATTCTATCTTAACAGGATTTGTAACAACTAACTTCAATATAAATTATTGTTGTAAGTGATTGAGAGAGAGACCACGAGTAATTTAAGACTTTTGACTAATGCGTAATTAATTGTGTAGCTTTCAGTTACGGTGCAAATACCTGTTAATAAACTAAACTCCAGGCTTTTACCGTCGATTACGTAGTTAAATTTGTATTTTTATCTGTTGTCACCCAAATATTTCCATACATTACGATAAATAATGTTCTTGGACGTTACATAAAAAATAGGCTATTTGTCTTTGTCAACATCGTGCCAAGGGCATTAGAAGTATCTAATTACCTAATTAACTTGAGTAAACGGGCGAGTTTGTCCATAGGCATTGTTAATAAATTTTATATATATGTATATATATTTGACTTAAGCATTTAATTATAATTTGAATGAACAAGCGGACACGTGCTACAAATTTTTTACCGATTCGTATATCAAAAATTGAATATGGCTCACCTAAATATAACGTCATTCACTGATTTATTTGATTTAACAACAGTGCATATATGTGGGACGATGGACAGATAAAAAACGATTCTTCATATACTCTATACTTATTTTATTAATTTCCTCGGCTTTAAATTTCAAACGTCACTAAGTTTTCGCCATATTCCTATTTTGTTTTGTTTATCTCCTATCACTCGCAATTGTTGTAACCTTCTCACCCGTACGTTTAGAAATCAGTGCATTCATCTTCATTCATGACCAATCAATCGCAGGTATAGACTAATAATGAAGTATAGTGATTTCTTGATTCAGTACTTATATTACGAAGTATATAATTTTACGGTCAGCAATGGATGTACGAAGGTGTAATGGTTTAAAATTACATTAAGCGGCTTTTTTTCTTAGTTAGGTATCCTGTAATACATCACGGACAATTAATAGTTCGTAGCGGTTTAAAACACTTTATTTTGTTCTTAATAAGTTCATGTATTCATTTGCGGGCAATTCTTTTAGGTGATTTTACACGGAAACTTTTTCGTTTTAATATTCCGCTTTCGTGTTTAGTAGTTTACATAACTTTACAATAAGTTTACATAAAAAATAGTTTAGTAGTTTTTAGTTTTTGGCAATAATTTTTCTTTTATTTTGTGTCTTCATTATACTTGTAGAGATCCTTGGACAAGGGTGCCGTTTGTGTTTCATGCGTTTTGGTGGAAATTATTATGGGGTTCCAAATTTGGTCTTTCGATAGTTCAACATCCACTAACACATCCCTCAAGGTCTTTGATAATTCTTACTACGCAATGATAATGTTTATTATGCAGTAACCTGGTATCAAGGACCAGAACTCTCAACAAGAGTGTTAACCTCAAAAGTAAATATATTTTTTTGTACCAATTACTTGTTAATCATACGCACAGTAACAGTTATTAAAAAATAACTGAAATAATAAATAAAAGAAAAAATATTCTATGATGGATATAATTATTGTATTTTTTTATAGTTATTAATTTTTGGAATTGTTTTGGTATAATAATTTTTTTTTATGTACATGTCATGACTACCTAGCTATCTGTAACTATGCTTTCCAGGATTTTCTGATGAAGTTGCAAATGAACCAACAAAACGATATAGGTTTTGAATAAATAATATCTACTCATTTGCCCAAGTTCCCGATATCATTTATTAAATTATTCGTTATAAAGTTCACAATCGTGGAATAGAATATGAATGTACTCCGAAATATACAAAATGAGCTCGATGGACAAAGGACCATGGTTCGGGAAAGCAGTGAAAAAATCAATGAATATATAACAAAACATAAATATTATAATGGAAGAGAAATGCGCAATTTTGCAAGAAAAATATGGCAATCTCAAGTCAAAACTATAAAATCAGGAAAAGCACTTTACTTTTTGAAAAAACAAGAAAGACAGAAACACTTTGTCTTTTTCGGGGTAAAAGGAAACGAAGCTTAATGCTTAAGCAACATGATCAAACTTATGAAGAAATTCTTTACCTTAGATTTTTATAGTAGAGATATACAAGTAATCAAATAAAGAGCAAGAAAAGAAGAAAGATCAAGGCATATTACAGTTACATTTTTCAAATTCGGCAGTAAAATAGATAAGCTTAAAAAAAATGGAGAACCGAACCGCATCAAATATTACATAAAAGAAAACTATCTAATATATAAATTAGAAAAAATAAAATAACTACAACAGCAGGTAAAGGTAGAGAGAGAGAAAAAGGAAACACTGCGATAATAAAATATGATAAACTTATAATTCTGGTCAAAAAGACAAATACAACAAGCGACAATAAAATAATATTCTGAATTTCTCCAGGAAATAGTCATCACGCTGAAAAAGAGATACAGGTCAACAATTAAAACAAAATCCAGGCATATATAAAAAAGAACTTCCAGCCTATCAGAGTTTTCAAACCAGTTATGCTTAACTTCTTAACTACCACGAATCTTACTAACGCGTCAAAGTAACTGAAAAATAAGAACATGAATAAATAGCAACTACCACCCTCTTATGATACAAATTACAAACAAAAACTACAAGAGAAAAAACATGACACCACTTCCAAGTCTGTTGGTCACCGTGGAAGATTAAAACCAAAACCCTCTAAGGAAAAAACAAAGGAACTTACCGCGAAAGCTCTATATAATTATGTGAAACCATAAGTAATATAAAAATAAAATTAAAATCTTAATAATGTGAAAACGTTTTCATCTGACGAGCGTGTTCTCGAACTAAACGAAGCACTGAAAAAATCAAATATGATATTAATATGTTTTTGATCTATGATAGTTTTGGTTTGCCAGTGCATCTCGTTTCCGCCAGGCCTATTAATCTGGCCGAAACGAGATGCACTGGAAACAGTATACGAACAACAACTTCACATTTTGTCATACAAACACCGCACTAAGAATCTATGGAATACGTTTTGTAATAAATATATATCATAAAAACAATATAGAAAGTTACATTGGCCTCACAGAAAGAGTCACAATGCTAAATATCAAAATTAGTGCCTCCTAATTATCTATCGTACTAATCTACGCTCCTACATAAAAATTAACCAAAGCAAAAATAAATCTCTTCTACGAGACAGTCCAAAAAGTAATAGAAAAGGCGCACAAAGACTATGTACTGATGGATGACCTAAAAGCAAAAGCAGGTAAACCCAAAAAAGAAGAATATCTAGTAATAAAACAACGTGGCTATAGCGAGCGAAATAAGAGAGGGCAAGTACTAATAGACTTTTCTCTAGAAAATAAGCTTACAATTCTGGACACATTTTTCCAGAAAAAAATCAAAACATAAGTGCACTTTGAGACCATCAGACTGTAAATGTAAAAATGATATTGACTTTATGTCATTAAACCGTCCACATATGTTCCAAAACATAGAAGTATTGAATATGGACGTCCCGTCAGACCACAGACCAATGAGAGGAACAATCTGAATCGCATAATCGGAGAAAAGAAAAAACAACTACAACCAATATTATGTTCTTTCCCTAAAAACCGATATAGAAATTTCAAAATTCAAAAAATGTGTAACTTCCTATACATATCAAGGTTTGCTGGACATGAACGAAAACATATCAATACAGAACCGCTATACCTAATGATTTAATCAGAATTATCACCAGAAGTACACAAAATGCTCAAAGTACAAACACTAAGAATTGTTAACGCTCAGTTAACAACGGCGATCAATTGCGGGGATGAAGCAGATGCATGGTGCGCAAGACAACGCCTTCTCGCTGCAGCTACAAAGTCGCTCAGCTCACCCGATATAAATCAATCTTATTCAATTAGTTTTGTACATCTACCTAATATTAAATTTATTCTAAAGTTACAAGCATATTTTATTTATCGCAATAATATACGCGATATCATTTGGCGACCGTTGGCAATATACGAAAAACTTACTGGATGTAATAAAATAATTCTTGAATAAAAGATTCGGAGGACAGAAAAGATCTATTGTTGTTCCTGTTGGCGCCTACGGAGGAATCCTGAAGGTATATCCCGGGGAAGTTGCCTACTTATTTCTCTATGCCCCTATTTTGCCTTTTATTTGAGTATTTAATTACCTTATTCGACTCGTTAGCATGAGGAATTACTGTGGGTGCATTTACTTTCATCTTTTCCAAAAATCAATCAAATAACATTACACATAAATCTTGGCTATTTATATTCTATAGTAATATTGAGTTGCTTATATGTCATTCCATTAATAAAATAACAGTTTATCTGATGGAATAAGACATAAACTACCTAATTACACAACAAGTATAACATCTGCATAAAAAATTAAGATTATCATTATTTATTATGCCAAAGATTAAATAACAAATAAGTAACAATCATTCGGATGCTATGAACAGTGGATTTTTAAAAGAAAGAAATTATAATATCGACGAATTGAGGCTTTACATCCAACACAACAAACCCTATTAATTGAGAGTCAAAAGCAAGCGTATGATATAATAATGCATTATTATAAAAACAGCAAGGTGATATAATATTTTTAGAAGCACCGGGCGGCACCAGAAAAAAATTTTTGATAAATTCATTATAATTCTAGCTGAAATACGTGCAAATAAAGAAATTTTTCTCGCCCTGGCATCATTTAGCATAGCGGCAACCGTTATGGATTGTGGACGACAAGCGTATTCTGGTTTAAAATTACCATTAAATGTAGGTCACTACGAATTCCTGGAATGTGACATCACAAAATCATCAACACGTGGACAAATATTGAAAAGTGTAAAGCCATTGTATGAGACGAAAGCATAATGGCACATAGAAAATGACAAGAAGCACTCAATAAAACACTTCAAGATTTGCGAATATTGTGTTGGGAGGTGTATTGTTAAAGCTATCAGGCGATTTTCATCAAACGCTATCTGTCATTCCGAAATCAACGCCGGCGGATGAAATTAACACTTGCTTAGAAAAGTCGGTCATCTGAGAACACATAAAAATAATAATTAAATTAACAACAAATATGAGGGCGCAAATTTCAGGAAATGAAAAGCGCAAGAATTTTCTGAAAAACTTTTACAAATAAGAGAGAACACCTATCCAATAGACGAAAATATTGGCCCAATCACATTAACTAATGAGTTATGTAATGTTGTTGAAATACCGGAACAACTTATAGGTGAAGTATATTCAAGTATTGCTGAAAACTACACCAATTCAGAATGATTACGCGAACAAATTATTTAAGCCACGAAGAACGACATTGTCAACGGCATCAAAAACATCATCCAGAAAATAATTCAGGAAGAGGAGAAAATCTACACGTCAATAGATACAATGATTGATGAACAAAAAAGCATAAATCTCCTTACTGAATTTTTAAATTCCATAAATGTTCTAGGAATGCTATTATACTGTCTCAAGTTAAAAGTTGGTTCACCAATTAACATTCCAACCGTAACAGGAATAGTCCTATGAACAATGTTACGAGACAATGCTATGGTTTCAAAGATGTAGCGATCAAAGTGAAAATAGATACTTCATGCTGTCGATGAATACTTCATAATTTGACCGACGCTCAAAAACTCCGTCGATATATATAAATTCACGCCTATTTTCCAAAAGAGAAGGTAAGGATCATAAATTTTCAAAGGTATGATCTTTGCACACGTCTCTCGGTTCACTGACATCCATCAGGTCACAGGCAAGTTTGTCAGTTTATGATGCTTAAAACGCCAAACACACGCCAAAGATGACACGAGATTTTAACAAGTAGCATTACTATTTTGAACTTCTCTAACATACATTCAACGGGGATAGTTTTTAGAATGGTCTTTATTTCGTCAAAAATATATCGCCAATATTTGTAAAAATGGTCAAAACCTTTATCTTTGCTCTTATATAAACGGTAAACAACAATTTCGAGAATAGTCTGACTACGTAAAATTAGAACATAACGTACACAAAGCTCGTTTAAATTTCCAATACAAACAGGTGGAGTTATTTTCTGTTATAAGTGGGTACAAATATTAATGCTACTTTCTCAGCGTGGTTGTCATAAGTTTTGTCAATAAACAAAATTTGTCGTACACGACAAAAAACATTTCATTTACTTTTTATTTCCATTTGTCACCTGTCACCCGCCACAAGGACGAAAATAAAAATCGAAGTAACCATGTAACTGTATATTCGGAATCATTTATTACCACAATTGTGCTCAACAAACATCAATTTGAAAATTAAAAACATTTACGTAGTAGAGTACCAGCTACTTACGTTATCGTTTTTATTACCTCAATTGAAGCCACCGCGAAGAGTAAGTTACGCGCTCTGAAAATGGCCATCGAATTTGATCAAATCCTGAAATACAAAATTGACCGCGATTTCAAACAAGTGCTGTTGCCGTTTCAAATAATTCCATATTTATTTTCTATGAACAAATTTGAATTACGCTACAGTTCAATAAAAAAAGATTTCTGTCAAGTATTCATTTACGGGAATCATCATTAATGCATCAGTGATTATAAGCTTCTATTGTATAATAAGTTATTCATATATCAATCCAATAACTCACTTGCTGCTTTGTCTTACTCATCTTTCTTTTGCCGTCGGAATCGCCTTTATTACTTCTATGAATTTCATACGACGACGTAATACAGTCAACCTAATCTTGAATTTACAAGACATCGACCGGTACACAAGGATGCAATCTCGTATTGCTAGTAAAAAGTATAAAATTTTCAACTGGTGTGCTTGCGTTGGGGATTATTATCGCAAAATTTGTTAACGTACTGTGCGTTTTCTTGATGGATACCGACTGGTATTGGGCAAGAAGTTATCTGACGTTAGTGTCTTTTATCTTAACCTAGAACTGTTTTGGTTCATTTTTCATAGTAATGTTCCTGTCCGATAAGCTCTCTGCACTGACAGAAACATTAAAAAACAACAACGAAATTATTCTTACGGACGTGCCTGTGAGGGGTAGGTATCGGTGGCGCTTAACTACTATTTCATTTCACCGAACGGTTAAAAATATATTGAAGACCTACAAAATGAGTGCGACCGCATCCCAGATGCCGGTAAATATCATTGAATATTTATGAAATCGTTGAATTAAAATTAATAATTCCGTTTTCTAATTGTTCATAGATACTTTTGTCCGTTATGAAAATTTTCTTTCAATGCATGTTGGCTGTGGCACTTTTTATACATTGGACAAAAAGCCATAGCGTAAGTGTCAAAAAATTATTTTGTGTATTTATTAGTTTAAACTTGAAAACTATCAAATTTTCTATTTCTAGATTGTCTGTTCTAGTTTTTGTGTTATCTAATGCATTATATTTTCTAGAGCGAGAGTGACGAGTTCACTCAAAAATCCTTCCTCCATTCAACTAGAATCGGTTCCTGGGTTTTGGTAGATTTCTCTGTGCTTGTATTTCTGTGTGCGATGACTGGACTTTTGACCAGCCGCGTTTCAGAACTGACGGCCGCATGCGTCGATTTGCTGGAGCGACAGGTCGATGGTGAGAACATTGTATCAGTAGAGCGTGCTCTTTACGCATGAACGCACGAAACTCTGCCATTGTAAAGTTAGCCACGAAAGCGTCGCAATGGAGTACAATTGGCACGCGGGAGAGACGAAGGAAGGGTCGCGGAGCGTTAAATCTGCGCATTACATTATTCGTAGGCAATTCAGAGCGGCAGAGTTTCGTGCGTTGTACTGTACATACCGTTAAAAACTTCTACCAGAGATGTAACTAGTTCAAATGAAATCCCGATAGTAAAATTGTCGGTTTTTTAAACGTATTATATTTGAAAGTCGTGAAGTACACGAGAATAAACGGATTCTTACTTCAGCGATAACATTATTGAATTCAGAGGATAAGAAACAGTTCACATTAATTAGAAAGGGAATATAACTGAGATTTAAATGAACATTAGTTTTTGTCAAACTAAAAGAAATAGAGAAAATATTTTTTATTTTCCCATTTAATAAACGGGAAAAAAAATCACAAAATTTTCACTGCAATTTTTCAAAATTAAGCATTTCACTAAATACTTTGTAATTTATGCTGACTAAAAACGGAACTAAACGAATATACGAGTATATCCTTCATGAATCTCAATTTTAACAACAGATTTTTTTTTATTTAATTCTATTAATGCTAACTTTCTGAATTATTTTACATATATATATAGTTCTATTAATTCATTAACACTACCATTTATACCATAATACCTTATAGATCTTCTATTTATGAAAGCGGGTTGTATTAAATGTACGGTAATGTGGGACTTCGATATGTTAGGACATGATGTTTCCAAAAAAAGTACTAGAACAGGTAACACCAGTCTGTAATTTGGGGGGCCTCTTTATCTAACCGCTTCCAAAAGCGAAGATTTTCAAAAAAATATGGACGTTCTTGGTTTGAGCTCTATTTAGAAAAAATCAAATTATCATCATATCTCAATAGTTAAATGTCTCAGGAAAGCCTCTCGACTTATTTCAAAAGAGTGTTCGTCTGCTCTATGTTCGTGTGTATGTGTGTGAACGAATCAACCGATTGAGACTAGCAACATGACGTTCGAAAGGGTCCACTGAGACTTAGATCTGATTAGATTTTGAAGTTGACTCATATATGTTTTTAAATTCGAACTCATTACAAAAAGTTTTGTGTTCAATAAATCGCGTCAAAAGCCACCAAGGAAATAAAAATAGAATGACGCGTTCAAAAGATATTGCACTTTAAAAATTTTCAATAGTACTTTTTTTTTTGAGGTAATTTGGAGAATTTCCATGAAATAGATTTTTGACCAATGACAACAATTTTTGTTTTCAAAAAATTGCGTCGCCAAATAAATGAAAATCGAACTACGCGTTTAAAAAAATATTACAGTTTAGAAACTTCCAGAAAAAAAAGTTGTTTTTGTTATAACTGAGAATTTTCATCCAATGGATTTTTGCCCCTCAATAATGTATATTGTGTAAAGAGAAATAACTGCGTCAAATACTATTAAATTAACCAAAATGAAATAACGCATTCAAAAGTTTAGAAAATTTTGAAAATTTCCAAAACAAATTTATTTAAGAAAGATTCAAAATTTTTCAACCAATCGACTTTTGTTTAAATATATTTTTTATCGTTCAAAAACTACGTCAAAGCTAAAAAAAATATTCAAAAAACAAAAAAATGTCAAAATTTTAGTTTTTATAAATAAATTTACTTTCAAACAGTATCAAAATCACTAAAATTTAACCGTTATTTGAAAAAATTAAAAAGTTTTGCAAAACTTTTAATAATTTCCCAATTATATCTGCAGTTATACCGAGTGGCAAATCATTTGTCTCGTAAAGGCGAGAGGGCGCGTGAGGAATTATGATATTCACCACTCCCTTTTTTTGCAGATATATTATTTAAGTGAACTATATACGCGGTCAACAACACGAGTGAATGCAACAACGATTCAGATTAGATAATTCGGGACGACTCTGGAGCACAACGCAGGAGATCGTCCTGAGGGATAAATTGCACGTACCTCTAGGCCGTGGAGCAGAACAGCGCCTCGGCTTCTTCCAGGTCCTCACCAGCAACTGGGATCCTTATACGCGTGTAGATTTAATCACGCTGAGCGGACGTGTGCGAGCTTACCGTGGTCGCTCAAGTCGCGATATCGAAGCGACGTGCGGAGGGTAGTATGGGAACGAATGAGCAATGGAAATCTAAACTGTATGCAAAAAATAAACACCAGTGACTTGGCGTATACATACACATATAATAACTATTATGATAATAAAAATGAACAAGCAACATTATGGCACAATAAAAAGAAACAAAAAATTAATCCAATGTCAATAAAATACATTAAAAAATTAATACCAAATATAAATGAAAATTTATTGAATCATAAGTTGTTACACAAATATTAAAAATAATTATTAAAGAACTATATATTTCTTCTCTATACGCTTATGATAAAATGTTCTAATTTCATTATTAGTATCTTTATCATTATATTATTCAAGAATATGATAAATATTCTAATAACGCTTACATCCATTATTTTTTTTTCATAACAATTTATACAATAAAGAATTTAAATAGAAAATTCCGCTTTCATTTTCAAAATTTTCCTAAAAAATGCTTAAGAGATTTAATAATAAATTATGAATTATTATTATTTTGTGCATCATCTATTTAACACATTCACAATACTCAAAACTCATGTTTTCGACACTTCACAAAAGAAAATTTTATAGTTAATTACAACTCAAGCAAATTATTTTTTTTTATATTGCGAAAGTTGTATTTCCAAAATAGACTTAAAAATAGAATATTTACATTTTAAAAATCTAAAATGTGTAAAAATCATATTATGAGCTCGATAAATTGATCTGTCAGTATCCCCTCCATATATAGAAATATTAGGGTTGCTAATAATTCTATTAAAAACAGTATATTTTTAAATTTAGTAAATAACGTTTCAAAATTACAGACCTGAAAAGGAAATAAAGAGATTGAAATGTGTAAATGGACTATATTTTGAGCTCCAAGAGCTCCAAAATTTACAAAATTTATTATATTTTCAAGCGTTTTGACCTCGAGAATAGCCGAAAGTTACTGGACTGGCCTGCACAATCGAAAACTTTTCAAGTTTTTATCACTGATTTGATTTGAAGCAGCAATCTTTTAAGTGTTTCCGATTTAAAGTGGTCTGATGATTGTGTAAGCCGTTTGTTTTTTTTTTCTAACGAAACCATAGAAGTAAAATTTTCAAATGAAATATATTTTTCAAAAATAAAAAAAAACCACTTTTGAAAACATATTACAATTATTAGTTGCCATTGTAATCGCTGCGAGCTGAATATATGCCAGCTGCATTTGTCTCTGAATTTTCGTGATTTAACATTTATTTATTCATGTTTTGTATTGACGTTTACGTGTTTTTGGGTGTTGAGATTGGTTATTTCTCTTTATATTTTTGTACGTTTCTTTTGCTTGGGTATGTATTTTTTTTTATTAGCTTTGCTTCAGCTGACACTTATTTTTAGGGTTCCGGACCAAAAGGGTAAAAACATTATAGTTTCGTCATGTCCGTCCGTATGTCAGGCATTTTACTCAATACAAAACGTATATTAATTAACTTTATAGTGTAGGTATCTTGTATAAGCCGCTAGTTAGTTTGGTAGTTGAATTACAAAAATAAATATTTCTAGGGGGGCGTTCCATACAAGTAACAGAAGCGGAAAAAAATTTTTTTCAGCAAACAACAACATATGGCATATATTTCGTTCTTTTTCGCATATAGTTCTTCTAAAAAAACTTTAACCAATTTTTCTGATTACGTGAATAAATTTAGAAGCAATAATTCCGAAAGTATCAGAAATTACATCCGTCCCCCCTTTATATTAAAAACCGTATGTCCAAAAAATATGAAAAAAATAATGAAGATAATGCTTAATGACTACTTTTAATGAAATTTATTTTAAACATGATTGGCTGCTACCCTCAACAACAACAACTCCTAATTGCAATGAAGATACGCTCTTTTGCTGGTGCTTTTAAGTTTACCCGATTTTAAGAGTAATAGTCGACACACCTACTTGCCTCTCCAGACGTACTCGTAGGTGACTAGAGCTCTCTCACTCGTTAAGTGCGGGAAACATGGAGAAAAGTGTAGCTACGTTGTTTTTTCTGTAGTGTATTTCTTCGTAGTTACGGCTTCGGAACTCTACACTGAGCAAGGTCCATTTTAATCGGTATCTTTAGTGATAAGGCAATTAAACTTTATAAATCATTTAACTTTTACTGATAAGATAATGTTGTTATGTATGGGCTTAGGCTCAAAACGTTGAGCCTTTACTGTACTAGGGATCTTTAAATAAGCGAACTGTAACGTTATCATCTATTTTTAGTCTTTTCCTTCTCTACTCAAATATATCCCACTAATTCTTATGTGGGAGTTATGAGACTAATTATACCTGATTCCGTTTTCTTTTTCTCTGCTCAAGGATTCCACGTCCTTTTTCTCTAGACGTACTTTCTCAATCTCCCTTCTTTTGTTCTTTGCGAATTCAATTACCTTTTAATATTTTAAATTAACCAATGGAACTAAATTTCCGATGGCGCTGATTATAATCATTCCAGGGTCCCTTCCAAGAGTGCAGACTCGTACTTGTGCTTTCGTCAGGTTGTTGCTTAAGTCGCTTACTTACCAAAAAATTTAAGTTTTCACGTTTTTCACCAACTCACCAGAAAGTACGAAAATTTATGCAGCTTAATGTAAGTTACTTTACTATGTCACTAAGAAGGTGCTTAACCTATTTCTATAGAATGTTTGAGTCTTGAACTTTTTTAATGTTTCATCATCAGTTCCACTTCACGACATGCGTTGAGATGGGCATTAGGTGCTTAACATCGTTCATCGGAGAGAGTCATTGAAATCAATGATGCTTTTCGAGTCCAAGTGAATTAATTATTATAGAAAAAAAAAGAAAGTAATGTACTTATATACATATAACTTGAGAAATTCCGTCGATTCCTCGTGTGTTTCATTATCAGCTGGTAGCACGCCCGCTTAACTCACTCAGCTAAATTAAAAGTGAGAAATCTAACGATTGGCATACTGAGTCTATTACAATAAAATCTTCATTAATATGTTATAAAATCATACCCCATTGCCTCCATTAAATATTGAAACCTACTCTCGCGATAATTAAAAAATCTTTGTCTCATAATTTCTTATCCGAAGGAACTGTTTAGAAGATAACCTCCATTTTTTGAAATAGGTCAATTAGAGGAAACCGTCGTCCCCACACTTAAAGTCCAAAACTACTGTCTCAGCGATTCGAGACGATCGTTACGTACACGCTCCATTGCCAAAAACAGTGTTTTTAACCGACTTCAAAATTAAAAAGGAGAAGATTCTCAATTCGACTGTTTTTTTTATGTTTGTTACCTCAGAACTTTCGACTGGGTGGACCTATTTTGATAATTCTTTTTTTATTTGAAAGCTGCTGCTTCCCGTATGGTACCATTTCAATTTAGTTCAGTTCTGATAATGCAACCATGAGAAAATAATTTCAATCTTAAATTTGCATTAAGTATGTGCGAGACAAATGGACGAATAACTCAATATCACGACAACCGATTTTGATGATTCTTTTTATTGAAAAGAATGTTCTTCAAGGATAGTTTGATGAGAGTTTGGTTAAGTTCTGACTATGGGATCCATGACAAAGTAACGGAACTCTTCAATTCTTAGGAGTAAATTAACACTACTCGACCGAATCTTTTATAGGCTATTCCGATATATGAGTCATCTACCGTAACGTCGTTATGGTCAAGTAATTGTCGTAGTCGAATATGACGATCAATGGAACTCCTTAATGGCTTACAGTAAGGATGCGATCTATGAGCAGCATGTTTAGTAGGTCTTCCATATTCAGACAAATTAGTTAGTGTACTTCAGATTCACTAAAAATTAAGAAATAATCAAAAATTTTAACAAAAAATATATCAACTTCAAAAAAAACTTTATTTAAACAAATTAATATGCACTAGAAAGTAAAAAATATTGCGTATTCTTCTACAAATTAATAATCAACTTACTTTTCTACTTATCAATATGTAGGTACCATCTATGTGTTTACCACGCAAGAAGATGGATAGGTGATTACAATTATTGTTATTTTGGAGTCGGTGTCAGCCAAGTAAACACTACAATATAATTATCAATAGACACCGACTCCAAATATAACAATAATTGTAACTACATTACATTATCGTAATAATTTGATTGACTTTTAAGTAGTCTAATATTTTTCATTTCATTTTACTTAGGAATACTCTAAAAAATATTTTGATCATTGTTTGTTATTCATAGGTATGTGTTGATTTAAATTTGAAAGCGATAGGTACCTATCTACCTTTTTGCGTGGTAAACACATAGATCGTACCTTCATATTGGTGAGTAGAAAAAGTAAGTTGATTATTTAGTTATAGAAGAATACGCGATTATTTTTTAATTTTAGTGTATATTGATTTGTTTTGAAATAGTTTTTGCTTTGAAGTCGGTTTTTTTTTAATTTTTAACGATTAAAGACCATCGTCGCTCTTGTACTCCACTACATAAATGCACTTTTCAATGATTATTAAAAATGGTGGTCTTTCCATAAATACTCGACCTTTTGTTTCTTTGATTTTATTAAATTCGAGTGCAAACCAAAATACAGTTTTGATTATTATTTTCATAGTTTATCAAAACTAAATTCATAATAGTGATACAATTTTTTTCACTTGTTTTTTCTGCATTAAATTTGTAATAGCTTATATTTATTTTATGTTACGCAGATTTATGATATACGATAATGTATTTTAGGGGATAGTAAAGAGTTAAAAGCACCAGCGTATGTCACTGATTCTTTGAAATTCTAACAAAAGCAGTTCGAATCGAGCAAGCTTAAGTTTTGTACTTCAACAAATTGATTAACAGTTGTCATTTTTTTAGATTCTTTGCGAAAAATGGCTAAGAACGTGATCCGGCTGTGCTCTGTGCAGTACAAGAGTTTCGGCGCGTGCGGCCTATTCACGGTGGACCCGGCGCTGCCGCTGCGGCTGACCGGACTCGTCGCCACCTACTGCATCGTGATGCTGCAATTTGCATTCTTGTAGTTGTTAATGTTATTTTGGTGTTCAATATGACAAAAGCTATGTCGTACTGTAAAGTTTTCGATATCGTGCGAATTGGAAATGAAATAGTTTTTTTCGATTTACTTGAATTTTATAAATAAAATAAAACTAATGAGATGTCTTTAGGACACCCGTTTGGAACAAAGCTCCTCTCGCTGTATGTAAATATATTTTATGAATTGAATAATGAAATTAATTAAAACGTTTAAAAGTGATTAAATAAATAACAATGTAATTTATATACAGAGGACACGGCTACAAAAATAATGTTATCCTCTTCTCTTTATTTGAATATTTAAACAGTAGATAGCGTTTTCCTAAAATTTATTAAAATATAATTTATTGCCTTTCTTATTATCTTAAAAATAAACAAAAGTAATATAATTTGCATCCATAAAATACATGAAACATACGAACATTATTTGTTGTTAAAAAAATTTAATGCTGGCAGAATATAATGATATTTAAATTCTTAAATACATTTTCATTACAAAAATTTTAAATGTTTAATCGTATGTCTTTTTTTTTGCATAGATATTTCTTTATTTATGTTTGCAAATAAAATGTTCCATCAAATAAAATTTCAGTAAATTCTTCAAAAATGTTCCGATTTTTCAAAGTAATATATTAGTATATAATATTTTTTGTTAATACTAAAGTATCAATAATTTTATTAAAAATGAAAAAAATTAATAAAAATGTTTTAAAGTAATTAAATAAATTAAAAAAAAAAAACAAATACTAGGACAGATTCGAATCCAGGCACCCCGCGTGCGCGACGTAATGTATTCTGATCAACTGAGTTAAATCGTTCAACCAATGTAATGATCGGGCAATAAATAGTTATATAATAAATAAATATGCAGCGGTCAGCATTTTTCGTTGTACTTATACTTTTTTTCATGCTCTCATCCGCCGAGCGCCTGAGTGCAACGTGCGTTGAAAAACTTCGTTCCAAAATCGTAGCTCATGCATCAATTGTATATTTTTTATATTTTCATACTACCTTTTAGAACAGTGGTTTATATTGTTGTGAATATACATAAATTAACGTTATGTTTTGAATTATTTTATTTATTCGTTTATTATGTCAATTTCGTAAACTCACCTAAAAAAATTTTTAAGCCGTTGGCAAATATGCATAATGTGATTGTGCAATTTGGAGGTAAAAGTTTGTAACAGAGGCTTCATTCTTCACAAGTGTGAGTGCATCACGTGCGGAATTCACGGTACCTATTTATTTCACACTACATTATAAGCACTCATACACTTTAATGGTGATGATCTCAGTTTTTCAGCAAAGAAAAAACTAAGATTGTCACTTTTTCATTCGATTCAGTTTTTTAACATTCTGTAGTATCTATTGAAAATACGGTTAAAAATAAGTGTAAATAAAAACGTAAGTAAGTATAAATAAAAATGTATATTCTTAGCCATATAAGCTACAAGTTCTTGAAAAATTTATGGGAATGGTAAATAATTAGGTAGGTGGTAAAATAATAGCTACATTGATGCCGTATTTTATTAATTATATAGAATTTTATATATCCCTGAAAGTGACAATGCCGAAAATGCATATTATTTAACGTTTTTTCAATTGTAAATATTCTATATAGATATTTAAAATAGACACGGTGTTTGTTTTTGAGTATGAATACATTCATGTCATAGTTGTGAAATTTTTGATGTTACTAGAAGTTAAAATCATTTTGAAATATCGTATGTCATTTAACCCAAAAATATGTATTATTGCTGCATATGATCTTAACATAACATTTGGACGTGTAGTGTTAAAAGATTGGCTCCTAATTTATTTATAAGTTAGTACTCATAAAATATTTGCAAATAAAAATTGAAATTATTCTGTGATACATTTGACGCTACCGAAATTTAAAACATTAAAAGACACTTAAAAATTGGCCCAAAGGCCGGCTACGCGCAAGTGACTCCTCTGGACTTGAGGTGTCCTTGAGCATCGGTGACCATCTACTTACCGATGGCCCGTATGCTCGTTTGCCCTTCTAAGCTTTATAAAAATACTATTCTTCCGATTTTGTTGTCAAATTTAAATGTAGTGTTTTGTAATATTAGTTTCGACAATATATAAGCGTTAACAAATTTGTTCTATCTGTGAAGTGTTTGATGATAGTGAAATCTAAAAATGAACAAAATTTTTGAAATGACATTGAATTTATACGTCGTTGCTTCGCTTTCATTGCAAAAATAAAATTTAAAATTTTCAATATAAAAACACAATTGTGGAATTCACTTAAAAATATTGTTTCGCTTTTATAGATATATTTAAATGTAGTTTCGTTGATAAATGAATATTAATCAACGAAATATGGAACTATTGATTAAGTAACTAGTATTATGGCGTAAAGTAATTGATGTTATTGAAATTGAAAAACATAAAATTTTGGTGTCTACTTAAAGCAATTGTGCCACTTTCATTATAAAAGTTAAATATAGTGTTTTAAAATAAAAGTTTTCTTTATATATGAGTGTGTATGAATCAATATTATGTCATGGAATATTTGACGCTACTGGCATTCAAGAGAATACAAAATGTTTGCATTTCACAAATAGTTGATTCACTTTTGTGGTAAATTTTAGATGTAACGTTTTATAGTAGTAGTTCCTTTTTATTTAAATGTTCATGAATTGATATTTTAGTGTGGATTTTGATGTTATTGAAATTTAAAAGAATATAAATTTTGGAGTTTACTTACAATGTTGTTTAAATAGCTTTTCAATTTTATTGTAAATGTTTGATGTAACGTTTTATAGCAGTAGTTCCTTTTTATTTAAATGTTCATGAATTGATATTTTAGTGTGGATTTTGATGTTATTGAAATTTAAAAGAATATAAATTTTGGAGTTTACTTACAAAGTTGTTTAAATAGCTTTTCAATTTTATTGTAAATGTTTGATGTAACGTTTTATGGTAGTAGTTCCTTTTTTATTTGAGGGTTCATGACTTGATATTTTAGTGTGGATTTTGATGCTATTGAAATTTAAAAGAATATAAATTTTGGAGTTTACTTACAATGTTGTTTAAATAGCTTTTCAATTTTATTGTAAATGTTTGATGTAACGTTTTATAGTAGTAGTTCCTTTTATATTTGAGAGTTCATGAATTGATATTTTAGTGTGGATTTTGATGCTATTGAAATTTAAAAGAATATAAATTTTGGAGTTTACTTACAAAGTTGTTTAAATAGCTTTTCAGTTTTATTGTAAATGTTTGATGTAACGTTTTATAGTAGTAGTTCCTTTTATATTTGAGTTCATGAATTGATATTTTAGTGTGGATTTTGATGCTATTGAAATTTAAAAGATAAATTTTGGAGTTTACTTTACAAAGTTGTTTAAATAGCTTTTCAGTTTTATTAAAATGTTTGATGGTTGTTTTATAGTAGTAGTTCCTTTATATTTGAGAGTTCATGAATTGATATTTTAGTGTGGATTTTGATGCTATTGAAATTTAAAAGAATATAAATTTTGAGTTTACTTACAAAGTTGTTTAAATAGCTTTTCAGTTTTATTGTAAATGTTTGATGTAACGTTTTATGGTAGAAGTTCTTTTATTTGAGGTTCATGACTTGATATTTTGGTGTGGATTTTGATGCTATTGAAATTTAAAAGAATATAAAGTTTGGAGTTCACTTATAAAGTTGTTTGAATAGTTTTTTCAGTTTTATTATAAATGTTTGATGTAACGTTTTATAGTAGTAGTTCCTTAATTATTTGAGTTTTATTAATTAATTTAGGAGTGTGAAGTTTGACACTATTGACTCAAGTACCGCCGGAAGAACGCGAGTGTTTTTGTATTGCTGTTCAAATATTAATATTAATTTTACATAATTAGCCATTCTGTTAGCAAAATAGTGAAATAAGATTAGTTAGTACATGAAAAACATAGATTGTAACTATTTCTCACCGCACATTACATAGTATAAAAGTGCTGCGCGAGAGCATGCAGGCGGCATGACGCCATTTGTTGTGTTTGGGTTGTATTTAAATCTGTGTTGTGCTCAGGCGCACGTCGTCGATGTCAAGGAAATCCCGGTGAGATCGCTCCATTTATACCTACATTGCATGAATATAACAATTAGACAAACTA
Source organism: Eumeta japonica (assembly GCA_005406025.1). Taxonomy (NCBI): domain Eukaryota; kingdom Metazoa; phylum Arthropoda; class Insecta; order Lepidoptera; family Psychidae; genus Eumeta; species Eumeta japonica. Next base: position 220,915 of record BGZK01001023.1, read on the forward strand.
CACTTCAAAGCGTTCAATAATCACTAACAACTAAGTATACCACATTCAAAGTAATGACCAAGTGAATAAACGGGTTATTCGACATTCTAGATATATTCTCGCTATACCATTGTTTAACTACAAAAAACTATTCAGGTATATAGCCCCTGTATTCTGAGTTGTATATAAGTCACTCTTGAAATAAAGACAATCCAAACTAATATTAAACATAGATCAAAAGGACAATTATTGCATTGTTTTTACTGTATCAAAATCGAGACCTAAATAAAATCTAAATTTTAAGCAAAATCTTAATCAAAATCAAATATGGTGAGACCCATCAATTGTTAATAAAGATCATATTGATGATAATCACATACTAACTACACCACAACACAAGGGCTAAAGATACAAGACACAATGTACTTGTACCAATTTAGGATATCATACGAATATAGATCTGTTCTATTGAAGTATTGATAATCCAAGAGAACCGATACACTTAAACCGATGAAACAGGAATTATAAAACAATATTATTATTAGCATATTCTATAAACTGTGACAAGCTAATAGACTAACAATAATCACACATGGAGGGAAGAAAGACCATTACAAAAGAATAAATTCACAACGCCTTTTATCTTAATCTAAATACAAACCTGGCAAAATATAATAAAAAAAAAAAAATTGATATTCTCTAGATCAGATTTTTCTTTATAGATCATTTTCATATAGAGCCTGATCGGCCTGAACTAAGGAGTAAATGCATATAATCCTTTAATATACATTAACAGTGAGTGCCATAAATATAGGTTTGTATATACATGTGTTTGTGTATATGTATGTTGTGTGTTGGTGTATGTGTGTGTGTGTGTGTATGTATGTACATAGAATACAATAAAAATACTGAATGTACCATCATATTCTAAACAGTAATAGATTTAGGCTAATATGTAATGGATACTAAGCAATAGATATGATTAAGCTGTATGAAAATGTGTAAACTCATGCATACCATTAATTTAATTCTAAACATATTGTAAATTTATTGTTTATCACATACATCATTACTCATTGACACTGTTGGGTGTCTGTAAATACATAGTGTTTACACTGTCATATACTGTAATACACCAAACTATATACACCGTCATATACTAAACAATAGATTTAGGTTAATACTACATAATAAATAATAAAGAATAAATGTATTATTTGACTAAACTAAGAAAAGAAAGTGTGTAAATGCATGCATGCCTTTAGTTTAATTATAAACATAAACATTTATTGCTTATCATATACACTCCCACTCTCATTACTTATTAATACTCATTATTGAGAATTTCATATAGAAAGTCTATACTGTCACAAAACATAGAACACGACAGACATACTGAGTGTACCATTATAAAAGGGTCATAGATAAAGAATCTCTATAATTCTTAATATTAAGAATAAACATTAAGAAGTAAGTATAGTTCTATTAAGTAAGAAAATAAAAAAGCATATAAATACATATATACGCCTTTAATCTAATTATAATCGTGCACATTTATTGCCTATTGACAATGAGTACCTAGGATTGTTACATAAATCAAAATTATATTACAGATACAGAACATACTTTCATAAATCAAAACAGTCATAAATGATTAAACAACATATCCTTAAGTTAACATTACACAGTGATCACTAAAGGACTCCAATAAAGTTTAGTATTACATTATTAAGCTTTTTAATGCAAATCGATTAATATTTTAACTTCCTGTAACTGCTAATTGTATAGGACTTGAAATTAGAAGGTATAGTACTATCTTACTGAGCTATGACAAATTGACTGGTAATATAAACATTAGAATACCATTGTTAACCAACACAGAATGGAATAAAGCTAATAAATTTATTATTATGTGATAAATATTTAAACTAGTATTAGTAATTTTTAATTACTAATACTGAGGACCACGTAATAAAATAAATAATTGAATAAAAGAAAAAAAAATACTATATATATCAGTAAATACATTATTCACTAAACTTTGCACATGGACTGGTAATAATACCTACAAAAAATGTTATATCATCAAAGGATTAGGAGGTCAATAATAGGTATGGTTATCTGATGGAATATTTGAATTCATTCATAGTATAACACAATCATTATATATATACAATTAGTGAGGTAACTCTTGTGCTAGGATTATTAAACACTATAGGATATACATTACTGTATAATTAAACCACCATAAATTGAATGATAACATAAAGCTTCCCCCATAAGTAGGTATATTATGTAACAAGACTGCTTTGAATTGATTAGTAGCACTATTCTTATGTTAGTTTATATTTTATAAGGTGTATGCACAGCTACTTAATGTACTAATACATAAATAAATTATTACTGTTGCCTCATAAATTTCATTACTAGAGCTGTTACAAATTTCACTATCAAGTAGGAAGAGTACATGTCATCAAATAAAAGGTGGCGGTCATGTCTTTGCAGGCAATAACACATCATATAAATCAATTATTTGAGTTAACATTGGATGACAAAATGATTAGAATACAACATTACCACTGAGCGAAGTAAGATTAAAAATTTGAGCTGTACAAATTCTTTGAAATGAACACTGAAAATTTGCACCAAGTGAAGAACAAATTAGTAAGGAACTTATTTTTCTGTTGAGAAGAGTTGGCGCCATCTACTTTAACACCATTTCAGATCTGCAAAGGAAAATGAAAAGCTACATATGGAAAACCTGTTTAGACAATGGTTGGTTCCTATTAATAGGAACCAAGAAGAATGGACTTTATTCTCTTATAGCAGAGAAAAAAATTCATGATGTTTATCAATTCTCAGAAACGTATACTAAAATGTGCATCAAACGAAGAATATGCAGACCAGAATGAAAGAACAATGCAAGAAATATATATATATTTTTTATGAATCCTTTTAGGCTTCACTTCAAAACGAGGGAAAACTTTTATGGATGAAACGCAATAATAATATTAGCGTCACGAAGATGTGCAGCGTTTTTTGTATTGATATATATAAGGGCTTAAGGAAATGTGAAACATAAGATAACGTACAATATCCCATTATATTTTAACGGCAAAAATAATGCTAATGCATAATGACTGTCCTGACAACGGATCGCGTCCTTGTGACAGAAAACGTTGCTGCATGGTTTCCACGCACGGTGGAACTCTTCGACGAAGAACAGCACAGACTTGAGACTTGGCGTACGGGCGCTGCTAATCATCGTTCGACTGATCGTGGACAAGAAAACAGTGCAGCGGCGCTGGTTTCGCACGGTGGAACTCTTCGACAAAGAACGGCACAGACTTGAACTTGGCGTACGGGCGCTGCTAATCATCGTCGACTGATCGTGGACAAGAAAACAGTGCAGCGGCGCTGGTTTCCGCGCACGGTGGAACTCTTCGACGAAGAACGGCACAGACTTGAGACTTGGCGTACGCTGCTAATCATCGTTCGACTGATCGTGGACAAGAAAACAGTGCAGCGGCGCTGGTTTCCGCACGGTGGAACTCTTCGACGAAGAACGGCACAGACTTGAGACTGGCGTACGGGCGCTAATCATCGCTCGACTGATCGTGGACAAGAAAACAGCAGTGGCGCTGGTTTCGCGCACGGTGGAACTCTTCGACGAAGAACGGTACAGACTTGAGACTTGGCGTAATGGCGCTGCTCATCATCGCTCGACTGACTGTGGACGAGTAGATGCCCCAGTTTTACATAGACTCGTGTAGAAAAGACATGAGCCATTTCAACGTGAAAAAAGAAGAAAAGAAGAATGGACTGCATCAGATCAGAAAATCAGACATTAGAAAGGCTGGTGATGGACCTCATCAACTCTCAAAACTGTCACTGAAGAATTGCTCCAAGGAAAAAATATGAAAATGAAAGAGAAAACGAAAAATAAATTAAAAAGGAGTTTTTCTTTTTAGACGAGCGTACACCATCTACTTAACACCATCTCAATACTTACTACATTAGAAAGAGAAGTCGGATACCCTAGTTACACATGGGCGACTCGTGTAAACAGCGAATCATCTATCACAACAGGAAAGAAGAACGGATCGCATTAGATTAGAGAATTGCTTGATGAACTTCATCGATTTCCAGATGAATACTGAAAACCTTGCACGGAATGAAGAACGCAGAGTTGACGAAAGAAATTAAGTAAGAAAGGAGGATTTATTTTAAGAACAGCTTGACACTACTTAACTTCTCTTTAAGATTTATGCAACAATAAGCTAATTATACTCGGAGACACGCTTAAAGAAGATATGAACTATTCATTTAAACAGGACCATAATGAATGGAGCACATTAGCACAGAGCAAAAAAAAAAAAAAAAAACAACTAAAGAACTTATCAACTAGTAGAAATGGACACTGAAAACCTACACCACGCAAAGGAAATAAAGAATGAAAGATTAAAGGAAGATAAGAATTAGAAAGTTTTTCTTTAAAGAAGATCACCACCCATAGTTATTGCTTTAAGATCAAAGACAAAAATAAGTTGACACTCTAGTTACATATGAGATAATTAAAAGACAAGAATGAGCTATGACAGTAGTAAGTAATAAAATGGCTGCAATGAAATTAATAAGGTTATAGCTGAACTTTTGGTTCTAACTGAAACTAGAGAATACAAAGATTGTGGATGATCTTTACCAATTCTCAAAACGGACATTGAGATCTGCACTAAAGGAAGAAAAATTAGAATAAAAGATTGAAGGAAGAAGGAAATTGGGAAATTAGATTTCTTTAAAAAAGCAAAGACATCATCTAATGAGCACCAAAGATCTACTACAACAGAAAGAAAAATTAGACGTCCTAGTTACATGAGAGCCTTGGTAGACCGAGCTATTACAACAGGAACAAAGAAAAGGCGATTATAGTAGAGCAAAGCGCGGAAACTTAAAGGCTGTTTGACATTTGTCAAGTTCTTAACGGTCGCAAAACTTCTTCACCAAGCTGAGAACATAAACAATGAAAATCGACTGAAGAAAATCCAGAAAGGATTTGTTTAAGAGTTCGACACCATCTACTCAACTCTAATTTAAGTTCTACAATAGAAAGTTATTCGCACTTGGGAGATCTGCATAACAAGACAGTAGTTTTACAACAGGAACCAAGAAGAATAAACGACATTAGCACAGACTATAGTAGAAATTAGAAAGGCTGCAGATGAACTGTTCCAACTCTCAGAAATGGACGTCAAAGCCTGCCCCAAAGGAAACGAAGAACGAAAGAGAAACAAAAGGAACATACCTTCCCCACTGTATTACCATATAGTATCTATTACCTATCCCGAATCCAGTTTCTGGCCAAAGGTTGCACGAATACCGGCTGGCTCTACACTCCCGTCACTCCTAATCCAAGCTAGAACCCACCCCCGATATTTACGCCCTTCTGGTGTATCGGGACTTGTCCCCAGTCACAGCGACTGGCTGAAGGTTGAGCGATGAGATGATGATGAT